>OMKP01090543.1:0-12905 GCA_900302375.1 Bathygadus melanobranchus | reverse complement strand
CTTCAACCACACATTGTGAGCGGCGACACACACACACAATTATTGGCGTCGCCGGTGGAATGCCTTCTCTGCGTTTATCCCATCCTGACCGTCCTCCCCCAGGGAAAGCCAGGAGCAGTGGGCAGCCATCAGTAAGGCGCCCGGGGACCAAGTCCAAGCGCTCAGTCCTGTCCTGGTCAGGGACAGGACTGAGCGCTTGGAGTGAACACGGGGAGAACATGCAAACTCCACACAGAAAGGCCCGGGAACCAGCCCCGACATGTTGCACCATGCGGGACTTGGACCCACAACCTTCTTGCTGTGAGGCAACAGTGCTACGCACTGAGCCACCGTGCCCCCTATAATGATGAAGGCAGAATAAAACATCCAGTATAAGAAGGCAGGTTGCATTACTTACTGATGAACAAGAAATAATGCCAACTGAAAGTCGGTTTGAAACCCCTTCAAGCCCCGGAGCTCTCTCCATGGAGCGAATGCCCATCTGAGATTCACTTTTGTTTTGTCTTGTTTTGTTGCGTATTCTTTCACCCCCCTTCTTTGCCTCCTCTGTCAACTGGGTTATTTTTATTTACAGGTAGAATTCCACAGTTGCTTCAGTTGTTCCACCGTCCGTTGCTGCTACTGGGCTTGTACCGTATCTATGGTAACTGGGTGGGTGACACACTTCCTGTGCCGTCAATTGATTTGCCTGGAGAAATCGTGCCCGGTGGCAGCATAGTGAAATAGAGGCTTATAGACCAAATGTAACGCTGATGGTGTCATTATTCTATAGACATAACACTGTGCAATTTACTTCAGAATTATAAGTTAAAGATAAAAATTTGACTACAGCCACTTTAATCACTCATTTCCTTTTTATTTGTATGATATTGTATTTAATGTCTTATTTTTATTAGTATATTGGTATTACATGATATATTATTATTGTCGTTTTGTATTTAATCTTTAACTCGTCACCAATGGCTCAATGGTTTTCTTCAGATGAAATAAAAGTTGAATGACCAAATTGTGATAATATTATTTTTGATTAAATGTCGACAAATAAGGAGCAGACCTACTAATGGTAAATAATTGAGATTATTCCACTAATCAGACATCAGTACCTGAACTGAACTGAATTGCCTCTGATTGGATCCTGGTGATGAGTGCATGTTGGTGCATTTTTGGAGACACACTTTGGACCCTACCAAGCACAGGGAGAGCCCTGTGTCTATCTCCCTCCCTCCCTCTCTCTCTATCTGTCTCTGTCTCACTCTCCCTCCCTTTCTCTGTCTCTGTCTGTCTCTCTCTCTCTCGCTCTCTGTCCCTCTCTCCTCCCCTCCTTCCTCTGCTTGGGTTTAGGGAACCCACATCTCCCCCAACAATGGCTCATATCTGTGTCATTAGAGACATGATTAAAACATTGTGGAGGGTGTGTCCACCTTCCGCCAGATGCACAAAAGCATCTTTGAATTAGGGTTCTGCATGTGGCAGTTTTTTATCTTATTCAATTACTTCACTCTGCTTTCCCAATGCAGATTTTCATTAAAGAGCAGTCAGAGTCAGCAGTCAGTACCTTGATGAGTTCAGTGTGTAGTGTTTGGATCTGCTGCCTTTTCATAAAATATGAGATAAACAGAGCCAGAGGGCTGCTGTGTTGACAGCTGACATGGAGGAATTTTAATAAAGGATTTGAGTGTGTGTTTGTGTAGCATTGTGACTTTATAGTGAAGTCTATCAATATTTATTAAAGTGGAATTTGACATGAGAAGGTGTGTGTGTGTGTGTGTGTATGTGTGTGTCTGTGTGTGTGGTGTGTATTGATTTAGAAATGAGGTCATACATCCAGTATTATCACCTCTCCTCTACTTTCTGCTCCTCTCCTTTCCACTCTGCTCCTTTCCTCTCCTCTCTGCTCCTCTCCTCTCTGCTCATCTCCTCTCCTCTCTGCTCCTCTTCTCTCTGCTCCTCTCCTCTCTGCTCCTCTCCACTACCTTGTGCCCCGTCATGCCATAACTCTACTAATTACAGCCTTAATGGGGCGTACCAACCCTGCACTATGCCAGAGACTTCACGCAGTCATCCGCTGTTCATTTGAGGTGAAACATTGGTTCTCTGTTGTCTGTGTCTATGTGTCATGTGTGGAGTCATGTGTCATCTGTTTGTGACAGATAATGGCGCTCATATAGGTGGGAAAGAAGTTACTGCAATTTATAATCACTTAAAACAAAATGGTAGGTCTGTGTGTGCGTGTGTGTATGTGTACGTGGGTGGTCTGTCTGATAACTTTTACATATTCTAGAGGTGAGGTGGCTCAATCAATAATGACTGTGAGAGTCATCATCCGAGTAGCCAGTGGACACATCATCCTAATCACCTTGGAACACTATGCAGACACTATGCAGTGGCACGCCAACTCAGGAAACAGCTGTGTGTGTTGCGTTCTGTTTGTGTGTGTGTGTGTGTGTGTGTGTGAAAGTGAAAGTGAGATATATATATAGAGCAAAAGTAATAGAGGACGTTTTTGACTGATAACTGTCCAAAATTCCATTACATGGAAGATCCTAACGATCTTGTAAATATGTAAATAGTGGCGGCAGTAGCTCAGGAGGTAGAGTGGTTGTCTGGCAAGTGTCGAGGTCTGAGCAAGAGCAAGACACCCTAACTGCTCTCAATGTGCTGGTTGTTGCCTTAACTTAACACCGCTGTCGGTGTCAAGGCAACGCTTCTGTCTCCCAACATAACCTCAGTTTTAATCTCAAACTTGCAGGTGGTGAGAGTAGATTGAGTTAAAGTTCTCCTGCATATGCTCCCTTCACTGCTCCAGTCCAAAGTAGTGTTCCTACTGACCTTTCTGCTCCTGTTCCTCAGAGTCCCTCCAAGGGGAGCACCAGAGGAAGCTGTACAAGGAGCTGATGGCCAACTACAGCCGTCTGGAGAGGCCAGTGTTCAACGACTCCACGGCCATCCTGGTGGAGCTGGGCCTCACACTGCTGCAGATCATAGATGTGGTGAGCAAACTTGGGGAGTGAGATCTGTGCGTGCGTGTGTGAGTGAGTGAATGTGAGATCTGTGTGTGTGTGTGTGTGTCTATATTGTGTTTGTGTATAATGTGTGTATAATGTAAATGTTTGTGTGGATGATTTTGGTGGTGGTGTCTGTAGTGCAGAATGGCTCAGTTTGGTCATCTCTCCACACATATCGTATGGTGGTACGGTGGCTCAGTGCGTAGCACTGTTGCCTCACAGCAAGAAGGTTGTGGGTTGAAGTCCTGCATGGTGCAACATGTCAGGGCTGTTTCCCGGGCCTCTGTGTGGAGTTTGCATGTTCTCCCCGTGCTCACCCGGGTTGAACATGCAGAAGAACAGATTGCTCTTCAATCCTGTCCCTGAACAAGACTGGACTGAGCACTTGGACTTGGTCCCTGTGCGCCGTACTGATGGCTGCCCACTGCTCCTGGCTTCCCCTGGGGGAGGACGGCTAGGATGGGATAAAAGCAGAGAATTCATTCCACCGGCGACCACTGAAAAAAATGCATGTGTGTAGATGTTGCTGCTCACAGCGTGTGTTTGATTTGAAGTGTGTATTCTGTGTGGCAAATAAAGGACCAATGTCCTGTGATTATTGCATGCACCTGTGTCCAGGTGCATCTTGCAATGCACCAGGCGACCCAGCCGGGCTTGTGTCCAGGTACCACTACCTCACCCACAATTCCTCTCCTGATCCTGAGGCAAGCCTCTGTGACCCGTCGCTTGCTTGTTTCTGTAGGTCGTACTTGTCAATGCTCTTGCCCTTCTTAGCACGAGGCATCTGGATTTTACTGGCTTGAATCTCATGCAAGCCCAAGTGATCAGTTTCTCCAGACCCTTCAGGATTCACCTGTTCCGCAGGACAGATGTGGTTAATGGTGAGCACGAGGAGGATCACTGAAAATATACAACCAATGACGATCTCCTTCTCGAGCTTGATCCCCTCCGATGTTGTAGCCTCAGAAGAGGCTACTCAAATTGAAGCTGCTGTAGTAGTCCAGTATGGGTTCTCTGAACTTGCCTAGGATGTGGTGCCAGTTCAAAGCCACCTCAACCAGCTTGTGGGGTATGGGGCCATTTGAGAGGTCCAAACACAGCACCACCAGGTCCCCCTTGTTCTTCCAGGCTTCTTGGATCAGCTGGGTAAACACGCTTGTCTGCTCCAGACATCCCTGTACCTTTGGGATCCCTCCTTTTTGTGACAAGGTGTCAATGTAGTTCCGTAGGAACAACCTGTGGAGTAGCCTTGGGCAGTAGCCTACTTGTACACTTTGTAGGCTACCTCCACCTCCGATGCCACTCGGCTCTTGTCAAGGTAGTGAGCTTCTTGTTCAGGATGCAGCACAGTTCTGGGAGCACCCCTCTCCTCCTTACTCGCTATCTGTCGCCTCGGGCTCTTCAGCTCCTTCCTGAGCTGGGATCATGGTTGCTCTTTTGCTCATGGTGTATGGGGCCTTTGCTGGTTTCTTTTCCTTCAAGCTGAATCTCACTGCTGCTAGAGAGATAATGATGGTAGCAACTTGGCTGTTGCTTCCATGATGGAATCAGCCCACTCCTCCTTGCTAACTTTGGGCCAATTGACCTGACGATGTTCTGATGTTCTGCATGGGGCCGAAGCTTGTGTCACCTGGTGGTTCTAAGCACTGTGTGTTGACTCCGGGCCTTACTCCTCCTGGATCTCACCAGTACTGTGACACGTACACTGTCTGCACGCATTTCATCTTGGCCTGATTGATCTTCAGGCCATGTGGGTTCTTGCAAACTTTGCCCCAAACACATTCCATAATCGTTGCCATATTTCCTTTCGCATTTGTCATCATTCGTTGATCAGTCCGGCACCCAGCAAAGCTTCTGCACCCTACTTCGATGGGCTCACACCTCGCTTGCCACCCGTTGGAGCGGTAGTGCTCCACATGCTCGGCATACTTACCTCTCTTCCTCGAGTGATTCTGCTTTGCCTAAAACTAGCTGCACATTTTGAAGCCTAAAAGTGACAGGGGCAGAGGGACTTAAATATCTCTGCAAGTTGAATGCATCATCCACAAGTGTTTGGTTAACGGGCAAAGATTCTGAAAAAAGCATGATTCCATACCAGATCTAGGGATGTTTGGCATTGCCCTTGTTTGTAGGATCAAATTAGGTGAGGTCATGATGATGGCCAAAAAGTTAAGAACCGCTGCGATATTAAATTTCTAGGCCTACAGTTACAAACATGAAATCAACAGATTTTACACTTGATATTGAAATGTTTCCAAAATGGCAGCCCAGTCCCAATATCAAGCTAAAGAAGATACAACTATTCATCTATCAACATATTTTTGTGTGCCACTGGATATTTGTAAAAGTGGGGACTATTGAGTGTGTATCTGTGTGTGTTTTGGCATTGTGTGATGTTGTGATGTTGGTGATGGTGGTGTCATGAAGTAGATGATGCATCCAGCTCTGGCTCATTGCTTTAAGGCTGTTGCATACTCCGCAAGAACAGAGAACTTTGTTGTCGCTCCCAGGGCTGCGAGAACAGAATGACGTAATTTTTTTCTCACAGCCCTGTTTCGGGAGTTCTCGCAGCTTGTTCTCGACACATCGTCCTGGCCGAACTTTTTTCTCGTGTCATGTCCGAGAACTATTGTGTGATTGGTCAATTTGAAGTGGGCGTGGTTAATGCATGGACGTGTGCTGCTGTGGGCGGGTCCTTTGAGGACTTCCCAGGAGAGTTCTCGCGAAGTAAGTCCTGGCCAGAACGAGCTTTGTTCTTGTTCTCGCAGCCCTGGGAGCGAGAACAAAGTTCTCTGTTCTTGCGGAGTATGCAACAGCCTTCAGAAGCAGTGTTAAATGTCTGCAGTAGTAATGCACTTCTGCGACATAAATCAACTACGCAAAAGTCATGCACACACACAAACACACGCACACACACACACACAAATATTAAACACAACATTAAAACTATATTGAGATTCATTAACCATCACCAGGATCCAATCAGAGTCATTAACCAATCACTGTCTGTTGTTTGTACATCAAAAAGTTTGAAAATCTATGATGAAAAGAACAGACATTCAGAAAATATATTCTTAGTGTGTTTGTGTGTGGACAGTGACAAGCAAGCTTGTTTCGGAGACTGTGGTGTGTTCATATGTGTGTTTCTATGTGTTCCTAAATGCCAAATATCTGGAGGCTTCTTGTCCCAGAACATTGTGTGAAATTAGTTGCTTGCTCCTGTTTCATCTTTTCTCCCACGGGGAGAACATGAAGAGGGTTGTTGCTTTACATAGACAATACTAAGCTTCTAACATAGTACTACATGCTAATGAGCATTTCCCTTACAATGTGAAGGGACAGAACAAAATAAACAAATATTGTTGGTTGAGTACATCCACAACCCATCACACCAACAAACAGGTCATGAAAACAAGTATGCACGTATACAAAATATGTCCATAGCAGTAGTCTAAGACCCCATAGTTACCTCCACCTGAAATCCACTTTACATTGCCTCACATTCACCCATTCATACACCGACGGCGGTGTCAACCATGCAAGGCAACAACCAGTTCGTCAGGAGCGGTTAGGGTTAGGTGTCTTGCTCAGGGACACCTCAACAATTAGCTAGGCGGAGCCAGGGATTGAACCAGCAACCTTCCGGTTGCCAGCCTCTACTTCTTGAGCCCAGCCACAATACTTGTTTCTTCTTCAATATAGTCATTTGTTATACCTCTATTGTTTTGTCTATTTCTGTGGCACCATCACATCACAACACAGGGCAGATGATATTCCACTTGCTAAAATGGTGTCTGCAGCATTTTTTTCAGAAAACAAAATCAAAACAAAATCTGAATGCCCACTAATCTGTACCAGTCCTTGCATGTATTTCCCCCAAATTGTTCAAGAAATGAACAATGAATGTGTGAACCTTTTAAATCCATTCCAACGCCGTATGTTGGGTTTATTTATTTTCTACACAAAAACAAAGTGCTACTTATTAATGAATTTAGAGAGTTAGACTATGTTGACTGACATGGTTTTGAGGGAGACCCTCTCATGGTTGAGAGGTTCTTTCAGAAGAGAAAGGAAAATAACAACAAAAAAACATGAATGCCCACTAATCGGTACCGGTCCTCAATGCACGATGGTTGAACTGGGACCCTCTACAGCCCCTTTCACACATAGGTCCCGGTAAATGACTGGGATACCCTTTCCGGCGCCGCTAGTAATTCTCACTATTCACACATACAGGTACATTCCGGAACATTTCCATCTTGCACCCTTTCACACATGGCCAAGGGACAGTCCGGCAGATGGCAGTAATGCAAAGCTTATGGATGCCAACTACCATAAAACTCAACAGAAGAAGAACTGACAGGATGGACTGAGAGGAGCTCCCTTATTTCTGAATCTGTCCAGTTTCCAGCCATTCGTGAAAAAAAGATATTTGCAAAGAAAATAAGTTGTATTGATATTAGGGCTGGCCCGAATACATAATTTCAAGCTTAGAATATTTGCTAGGTTTTCCAAACTTCCAAAATTTGAAGAAAAAAGTAAATTCATAGTGCGTATCTTTCGGAGCCGGCAGAGACCACTGCGGCAGAATCACTTTTTACCAAATGATTATTTTTCCTTTTCATTTCTACAGTGTTATTTTAGTAACACAAAAAGCAAAACTACAATATCACATGGATTGCTGCGTGGACATCAGTGGCTTTTGAAGTAACTCGGTTACAGCAGAGCTTCAATGTAGTGTAAACCCTACTTCCAATTATCAAAAAGCAAATAGGTGGTTTAAATATTGTGCAAAGTTTTGATGAGATTGCACGATAGGACTAGCGCTACCACACAGTGGGCGACAGTAGCTCAGCGGGTAGAGTGGTTGTCTGGCAACCGGAAGGTCGCTGGTTCGATCCCCCCGGCAACGCGAGGTGTCCCTGAGCAAGACACCTAACCCTAACTGCTCCCGATGAGCTGGTTGATACCTTGCATGGTTCACCCACCATGAGTGGGTGAATGTGAGGCAAATGTAAAGCGCTGTATATATGCAGTCCTTTTACACAGGATTGAGATTGTTGATGATGGATTACCATACAAGGAAAAAAATTGCTGTTTGTTTTTTAATTGCCAGCCCGTTATTATTTGTAGGTGGAGCTTTTTTGTATCTTTTTGCCTGCATTTAAACATTGAAATAGCTATTAAAAACCCTTGTAAAACCATTAACCGCCTGCTTGCTACGTCTTATTTCTATGGCTGCAACTGACTAGTGGGAGCGCCACCATGGAAAACTAAATCGCGGGGAGAACCCTAGTAACCCTTAATATGAATTAAATATTATTTTTGTTAATACAACAAGTTAGTTTAAAGTCTGTCTCTGACGCTGTTGCCGACACACTGGAAGGGAGGTGAAGCCTGAAGGTTGCTAGCTCCACGTGAAAGCGTTTGCCTCTAGCGGCAATGTTCGCATTCACACATGACCGCATGATGTTCCAGAACATTTACGGAATAGACTGCATGTGTGAAGGTATTTTAAGCCCAGCAACCTACTGACAATGACAATGAAATGCGTAGGCTATACTGCATAATAACATAAGAACATAAGATAAGATAAGAAGCTCTTTATTGTCCCCGAGGGGAAATTGCAATTTTGCAGCAGTACAATTACAGGTAAATAAATATGCAAAAAGAATTGTACAAGAAAACATTTACAGAAATGTACAAACATTTACAAAAGTGTACAAGTAGTGCAAGGAAATGCAATGCAATTTACAGTTGTAATAATAATAATATGAATTTACACTTTGTGCAGTTAATATAATAATAAAATAATACATTATTGATAGGAGTTAAGCAGCACCATTGGCCAACTACCCACAGTTGTCGCTATATAGACTAGTGTTACACGGTATACCGATACTAGAATCACAATACCCTGCTGTTAAAAATGGTACTTTTAATAGTACCGGTACTTTAAGAGTGACAGTGTTATATGCAGGATTCCCTATGAGTTGCGTGGATGTGCGTGTGATGTGCTTTGGATAAAAACGTCTGCCAAATGCTCTAAATGTAAATGTAAATGTGCTGTTAAGGTATTTTCTCACCCGCACCTGACCTCCACTTGACCTGCCGTTTGTAAAAGACCCGCTAGCTAGACATAGCTAGGCATAGACCTAGGCTAGAATAAAATATCTTATTCTTAAATAAATGAGAATACAAAGTGCATGTAATGTAATGTAAATAAAACAATATATCTAACAAAGACAAGGGTTAGATAGATAATAAAAAAAACATTTTGTGGGACAGGCTGTAATGGCATTAAAGAAAATGCAATACGGAACTTGAGCAAAATAATTGGGATGTCATAGGCTACAAGAAACAGCTGATAGCAAGAAATGAAGAAGCTGATTTTAGCACATCTCTAATGTGCGACAGCAGGGTATGTGTGTGTGCTGTTTCCACTCCCTGCAGGCATAGTGGGCGTGACAGTTGTTTTTTCTCTCATATGCACGCTGTTTAATAAGTGATATCTGGTATGAAGATAACTATCAAATAAATTACATTAGCTTATACCATGTAAAAGCTGTAATATCACTATGACCACTCATTATTTACAATCATGAAATTATAAATGTTATAATTGTATTAATTCATTGTCAAAAACATACCTTCATGTATGAAAAAACAATCAAACAAGACAACACCTAACAGCACATAAAGTACAGTTTTACTGAGCATGAAAATAATGAACATAAATGACATTAACTATAAGTCTGGCACTTCATGGTGATGTAGACGTGTAAAGAGCTGATCTTAATTAAGATTTCCTCCAATCCAGGTTGGATATTAAAATGTATGAATACATTATGGTACAATAATTAACTAACTGGTATTGGTATTTTGGAATTGTGACCACCGAAATGTACTACTTGGAACGGAACGCGATCTATTATTTGAAAGCTGGGACCCGGACCCATGCAGAGGCTGGGAGACAGACCCTATCGGCACTGATTTCACAGCTGATTGCTATCAACAATTTAATGTTAATTTACAAGTTTTCAAAACAAAACCTTACCTAATGTAACGTGACGTAACGTGAGTGTAAGAAAGTTGGTCAAATACATCCAGGTTTTCAGTTTTTCTTCTCTTGCTGATTGAAACAGCATGGCTAACCCACTCGTTATTTCAACTTGCTGTCACAGTAATGGATGACAAATGTGAATCATTTAGAATCAGCTTAGTTTTGTCGCATCACGTGTGATAAAGATACATTTAAGAGTTTGCCGTTTTTGAACTATAATACTGATTGCTTATTATAACACTTCCAACATGATCTGATCACGGCCAGGTATTCTCAGATCCACTCGGGTATTACACATAATGTTAAAACAGACCCGGGATGGCGGTAATAGAAAGGGACCCGACCCGGACCTGATAAAGCGTGGATCCATCATGTCTGAACCTGTATGCTTCCCGGGTCGGGTCTCGGGTCCTAGGGTTGTGGACCTCAACTCTGTGCCCCAATGCGACTGCGTTGTCTGAATTACCTATATTTACTCCACTATGTCATCCATAATGTAAAGTCACCATAAGAAACCACATAACAGAATCCTAAGGTATGATGTTATATGCTTTATATGGAGCACATTTTGGCCCTTATCTGTTGAATATGTGTTTGTTAAAGTACTGTTTGAAGATGTGAACTCACATAGTGCTGATGGGTCAGACAGCTTACTTTGTTTTACAGAAAGCAATTTAAAAAGAGGGGCGGGGAAACAAACATGAATGTCGCCATGTTGAAATGACGTCATCACCGTACATCATTCAAACAGTAGAAGAAGAAAAGATGTCGCTCATTGGCTGCAAGCTGTAAGGTAGACACGCAAGCCATAGAAAAAACAAAGACAGTGGGAAGTAAAGAATCTTTGGAAAAACATCTTACACGCAGAAACATAACAAAATGAATGGATATAGTTTGCTACCATCAACCTGGCTACCCCCCAGAACAGTGTACTCATACTCTCACGGTGGCAGCAAACATAATTTATCATGTTTTTCCTCGCCACGCCGATAGATGGCAGTGTTGAGCTCAAACCAGTGGGATCTCTGTTTACGTTTCAATTACTTATAATGCGTTTAACACTAAATAGCCCAGCCTCCTGATAGCAACTTAACATTTTAAGACATGCATGTTGAATTACATTGTTTTTTTGTCCATCTTTACACAAGTTCACAATATTGCCTTGGTCACATATAGAAATACTAGGACTGTCAATCGATTAATAAAATGTGTCTGATTAATCACATGATATGCTGTGATTAATCAGTGATTAATCGCAATATCAAAATGTGCTGGGGAAAGCCCCTAAATTAACATATTTCAATTAAAAATACATTACGTTATTGTGGCAGATGAGTAAAGCATTGAATACCCTCATAGAATATGCTGAAGTATCTACTACTACTACTACCTCTTATTATCATTACTGTGAAAATCACCTCTAGTTAGACAAGGTTAGTTATATTTAATATTTAAATGATCAACATAGCCAAAGTTATGGCCATTTATAATTGACCTTACACAAATCAGATCACAGTTAGCAAGCAGACTTCAGGTGAGAATGGATGTAACAGCCATCGTTCTCACTGTCATCAAGCAGAGAAACAGCGTCACCTTCCAGCTAACACCTCTGTCTCTCCAGCACATGATCGCTCTCGCACGGGAAGCCCAACGGCAACGACACAGCCCACCACCATATAGGACGTTACTTCAAAACCCGTTGGCCATTTCCCCACAAGAGAGAAACAGACATCAGTCACAAAACGAGGAAGTGCGTTAATGACATTATAGCGCTAAGGTTTCCAGATTAGTCGTGAGCGTTAACACGTTAACGTTGACAGCGTTAAGGAATACACTAACTGACAGCAACACTTCATAAGCCAGTAAGAGATAAAACATTGCAGGCCCCCTTATCATTTATAAGGCCTTTTATTCTTTACACCTTTCACATGTTTCTTTCCCTGGGAAGAAGATTGTGTGACATTGTGATACTTGCAGAATTGTTAATAAAACAATAAAATTGTTAATAAAAGAAAATACAAAATAAAGACACCAGTTAATGATGACAAACACTATACAACACTACGCAAAAGTGTGTTTGCATGTTTTGTGGCAGCAGAAAAAAACATAACTACTGTATGATTAGAGGAATCTGTGTGTGTGTGTGTGTATTCTTTGCCTAGCGCAAGAACCGTTCATCCGATCGATTTCAAACACGGTGGGTGTATTGCTGAGGACCCAAGTGAGTGCAGTGCTGAGTGTGAAGTTGTTTGGATCAGCAGTTCTGTCCAAAACCGCGAAAATCCGGTCAAACCAGCCGGACTTTGGTGCACGTCTATCCGTGCTGTTACGGTTCAAGCCATGCTTGGAGCGGTCACAATATGTAGTCCCTCTACCTCAGCCGGCAGCCAATAGGATAACACTGCTGTTTGTGATTGTGTTTTTAAATAGTACAGTGTCGACTGTAAATTTGTTTGGGTGAGTGGTTCTCAAAAAACCTGCAAGCAGCAATACCAGAGGCCACACACGGTGTGTGCCTCACAGCAAGAAGGTTGTGGGTTCAAGTCCCGCATGGTGCAACATGTCGGGGCTGGTTCCCGGGCCTTTCTGTGTGGAGTTTGCATGTTCTCCCCGTGTTCACTCGGGTTCCCCCCATAGAACCCCACAACAAAAACATGCAGAAGAACAGATTGCTCTTCGGTCCTGTCCCTGACCAGGACAGGACTGAGCGCTTGGACTTGGTCCCCGGGCGCCTTACTGATGGCTGCCCACTGCTCCTGGCTTTCCCTGGGGGAGGACGGTCAGGATGGGAAAAACGCAGAGAAGGCATTCCACCGGCGACGCCAATAATTGCATGT
>OMKP01090538.1:0-15216 GCA_900302375.1 Bathygadus melanobranchus | reverse complement strand
GGGGGCCCCTAGCAATGGGGGGCCCCACGCGCAGCGCGTTATGGGAAAGCCGGCCCTGATTCAGCGTGTCGTACATATGTGTACAGTGAGCTGTTTTAAACCAGTGCCGTTACAGGAGATTTTTATGATGCTGCTCTCGAAGCTCTCCTCACTCTAAAGACTGCTGATGGATGTACAGATTACATTGTCACGTTTTTCAACGTCCAATGCATCAACATAAAATGGGTCATAAAGTTGCATTCCTTATAACGTGAATACAGTTATACAGTGAATATTATATATTATAGTGGTATTGTTCTATTCACATCTTACCGTTCCGTCAGCGATGTGTTGTTGTTTCACTCTTTCGACAAATGTACTTATTGTAAGTCGCTTTGGACAAAAGCGTCTGCCAAATGCCCTAAATGTAAATATGATTCTAATAAAATACTTAAAATCTGTGTCTGAGTTCTGATTAAAAATGCTGAAATACATCAAAGTTAAATGGATATGGATTAAGCAGAAGCAGACAGTGATGTTCATTGTCCACATTTCACAGTTATCACCTTTTAATCTGAGTTTATGTTATCATCAAATGTCTGTTTGTTTCAGATTAGGCTACTCTAAAAAATGTCTACACATTTTTTTAAAAACAATATATTTGAATCTAAATCCATTTTTTATTTGTTTTATGTTTATGTACTGTACCTTCAGCGATATATTGTTGTCTCCCGCTTTTGAAGGAAGTCGCTTTGGACAAAAGCGTCTGCCAAATGCTCTAAATGTAAGTATATATACATATATATATTATGTATATCCATGTGTATACATAAAACAAACCTCAATACATTATAAATGCCATGTTAACTGAAAGCAGCGTAGACTTTACTTTGTACCTTTACTTTGATAGTCCTATTGGACCGGAACTTGACGTCGCACGGAGCTGCACAGAGTCTCGGGGCTGCAGCCGCCGTCGTTCTGCATCTACATGTCTACTTTAGCGAAAGCAATGTCAAGTAAGTAAAACAGTGCGCGTTTCATTCGTCAGTGTATGTATATCTTCCAAATGGACCCTGCACAACTTTTCTTTGAATGACAGCTGTGTTCAACATGTCGACTTGGATGTAGTTGTCTTGTTGTTTCCAGAGACGTTGTTAATCATTGAGCATTGGGGGGGATGGACTGTGGTTCCGCAGAGTTTCGGCTGGCCGTGCTCCAGTTGCATGTATCAAGCGTAAAGGCGGATAACCTGTCGAAGGCGAGGAGGCTGATCCAAGAAGCTGCGGGTCAGGGCAGCAAGGTGGTGCTTCTGCCGGTGAGTCTGGTGGGATGTACATTATAGTGTTATTATGCATCCGTCCATCGTTGATCATAGATCAGTTATTCCATTATAATTCGGTATGAGACGAATTTGGATGTCACAGTCATGCGCGATTCACTGTCTGTTGTTGAGAAGTCATGTTGTGCGACTGGGTGCCATAACCAAAAGTGTCTTAAAGGTGCAATATGTAACAATGACACCGAGCGTTTAAAATGGGTACTGCAGTCCGATTCACAATATTGTTGTCTCCTCCCCAGACTCACACTGAAATTAAACTAGCAGCTGTCCTGTCTTCCTATAAGCAAGGCAGGGTTTCTGCAACCAGGATGCGCACACAACGTCAAGGTTTGTACACAATTCATTGGTCGTTAACGATCTGACGTTGTCTCACCTCCTCAGGAATGCTTCAACTCTCCGTACGGAACCGGTTTCTTCCGGGAGTATGCGGAACAGATCCCCGGGGAGTCGACCCAGATGCTGTCTGAAGCAGCCAGGGAGAACGGGGTCTACCTGGTCGGAGGTACGCGTGCGTCGTCCGGTGCTCCTTTGTCTGACATTTTCTTCATCTTGAATGTTGTTTATGTTGTCAACGTGGCCGTCTGTGTGCCTGCTACGTAACCCCGCCTCTTCTTCGTCCTGATTGGTCAGCTGATCAAAAGCCAGCCCACATCATATTCACATTTCTCAAACTATTCTATTCTCAACTTTTGAAATCACTCCACTCTGTGGAAAAACAAACAAGCACACTGCCCAGCACTTTTTGAAAGCGGCCTCCTGTTGGTGATTTCCCGTAGGTTTCCATGTAAAAAGGTTTTGTTTTCACGGCCAGTGTGAACAGGCCCTAAACTTGCATTTGTGATTCATATTCCTACTCTGTCCAGTAGTTGTTTTTGACACTAGGTTGTGCAGCACTAGAACTACAGTTTAGATTTTGAAGTGTCTAAAATAAAAGACTAAATGTAAGCCGTAACTTTGTCCCAGAGTCTGACTGTTAACTCGTTGTTGGCTAGGATCCATCCCAGAGGAGGACGGTGGGAAGCTATACAACACCTGTCCTGTGTTTGGTCCTGACGGCAGCCTGTTGATGAAGCACCGAAAGGTACAAACTTGTCCTACGTTATGCTGAAACCTTCTCAAACCGTCTCTAATTCCTCCTGGTCTTCCCCCGCTAAGATCCACCTGTTTGACATCGACGTTCCGGGGAAGATCCGCTTCCAGGAGTCTGAGACACTCACTCCAGGCAGCACTTTCTCAGTCTTTGAAACACGTGAGTCTCTCACCTCCTCTCCGCGAGACCACCACACACTCAAACTAACTCGCTATCGGCCAGAGGGTCTTGTGAGGTGGTTGCCTGGTCGACGCTGCAATTGGTGGTGTATAAATATGTGTTTGTAACGGCCACAGAGGTCAGGGAATCACAAAATCAATGCAACTTAGCCAATTAGCACACCTGCTGGGCAGACATGTAGCATTAAGGTCTCTCTCTCCCACTCTCTCAGCATTCTGTAAGGTGGGCGTCGGCATCTGTTATGACATCAGGTTTGCAGAACTGGCCCAGCTGTACAGCAAGATGGGTAAGGACCCCAGACAAACTGTTAACCCTCTCCCCTTTTGGTAAAATTTAAGTTGAAGGTTCGATCCCCAATGTCCGCAGCCTAACCTGTAGGTATTCTTAACCCCTACATACTGCTCATCAATGATTATCAATAGGTTATCTGAATTCATAAAAAAGCGTCTACTAAGTGACTAAATAGTAAATGTCAGAGAGGTGTGAATATATTGACCTGGGTTATTAAATGACAGCGGTGTGGTTCTGGGTCCTGCAGGCTGTGAGCTGCTGGTGTACCCAGGGGCCTTCAACATGACCACGGGGCCAGCACACTGGGAGCTGCTGCAGAGGGCCAGGTCAGTCTGTCACACCTGACTGAGGACACGGCAGCAGACCCTGAGGTCGCCGGTTCGAACCCCAGCGATGACTGATGGTTGAAGTGCGAGCTGGGACCCGGGTTAAGAGTGAGGGTTGGGGGATGTGCAGCAAAATGGGTGGAAATGGGGTGTTGACTCCCAGCAAAAAGGTTCCGGGTTCAAACCCCAATGTCCACACAGACTAGATAGAGTACAACTTGAGCGAGATACCTGACCTCGACCTGCACAATAAAGTGTTACTAAATGACTGAATAGTAAATGGTTCAACATAAACAGAAGCAGATTGAAAGGCAGAAGCAGAATCATTTGGCTTAGCAGCTGTAGTCCTGAGGTTAACGTTTTGAACCCATACTCTTGTTACTTTAACTGTTCATAAAAGTACTCAAAACATGATAGTATGATAGTAAGAACCAGGGTCATAATAAGGAGGCAAACACAACGAATAACCTGTTTGACCGCTTTTGGTGCAATTTCAATGTGTTTTTCCTTGTTATTAAATAAAAAGCATACCTGCATCTGCTAGGGCGCTTGACAACCAGCTGTATGTTGCCACGGCGTCCCCTGCCAGAGACGAGACGGCGTCCTACGTAGCTTGGGGCCACAGCACTGTTGTCAACCCCTGGTAAGAAACATTACTCACCTTAACGTAGACTGCCTGAGCAAACTGAAATGTAATTCAGTATTAATGTTTTAATGTGGTTGGCTGAAAGTTAACGACCAGGTGTGCTAATTTGTTAACATCCAACCAATCACAATCAGAACAGAATGAATTGGAAGTAATTAACTCTATTCTGGTTGTGATTGGCTGGAAGTTTTTTGTTTATCAGCACCACGTGTACAAATGAGTTAGTTAGTCACACTAAATAACTTCCCACCAATCACAATCTACCTGTTTCCAAAGGGGAGAGGTGATCTCTAGCACTGGATCAGAAGAGGCGGTGATCTATGCTGATATTGGTGAGTTTCCACAAAGTTTAACAATCTCGACAGAGGAGCTGTATGTTTCCAATTGGTCATACACACGTATGTTAGCATACATCTACAGTGTAGATAATAATTGTAGCTATGTAGCATGTTATAAGTAAGATGAAAAGATTCAAATAAAGACAAGGCAAATACGTGATCGAAAGCTTTGTTTGTTCACACAAACATCTCGCACCTGTCCGTAGACCTGCAGTATTTGGCGGATGTCCGACAGCAGATCCCGGTGACAGTGCAGAGGCGTGACGACCTCTACGCGGTGAACCCTGTTACAGAGCGATGACGCCAGGGGAGGCTCCTCCAAGAGAGACGCCGCTGCTTCAGGATACCGGCGGTCCCCGGATGAACTCGTCAATGTCTACGTCATCTTGTAGTTTCTTATGAGAGACGTTGTCCCGTAGACTGATTGACGTTTGATCTGACTGTGATTTTTCTAATAACCTTGACAAAAATGTCAACATTAAAATGTGTTTGAGAATTCTGTTTTTCTAAAGATACAAACATGTCAAAACGTCAAGAAGATAGATGAAGATACAAAAACAAAAATTGTCCCATGTTAGTGTTTATATGCAAGAAAGAAAAATGTACAATATTTGAGTAGGCCAACACATTTCATATGGGGTTGCTGTAGAGTTGGCCAATGAAGGATGGTCTTAGTTTACACGGAGTAGCTCAACATTTCTTAAAATACTGAATTATTCATACCCGTTGTTGAATAACTATCAATTTATTAAAAACAAAGTTTATTAGAAAATGAAAGTTAAGTAAGGTGCAAAATATACAGGAGAATGCAAACGTTGTTAATGACCGGCCGTTTAGACGTCATGTGTCCTCAATCGACGGGGAAGGGAGATGTCAACTGTTAAGACTTCGACCAGTCAACAATATTCAAGTAAATACTGAACAAATCACATAACAAATTACAACACGATGCATGGCTTACACAGGAATGTTATGGGAGACTGGATTTAACCATCACCGCTTTTCTCTTAACTTATCAGAACTGTGCCGTTAGTCTGTCGAGAAGACGTCGAGTCTGGATACTTCTTTGAAATATCTCTTAGGCAGAAACGCCCCAGCAACACCTGACTGCAACAAATGAGATAAAACTGGAATTTAACTACGATGCTAGCAATATATTGTGCTATATTTTTACTTTGCCGATGTCACAACTCAAAACTAAGTGATAGCAACTCCCAACACTGCCACGTCGGTGGATAAACGGGAAAATTACCTTTTTTCTGGACAAAATTAGTGTGAACACACTTAAATATAGAATCAATGACACATACCAAGGAAACCATGTCCTAATATATTTAGTTGACTAATTAACAGCATATAGAAACCTATACGCTATATTCTTCCACAGTGAGTCAACAGCATTTCTTGAGGGCCAGGTACAATACAATCAAAGTTAGCATAAAGTTTGCTAAAGACTTTCTCCCACACAAGCGGAGAATAAATCCAGTTCTGGAATTCGGCAACGACAACTAAAGCACCGAAATATTTGGTGCTCAATGGGTGAAATAACAGAGCTCCATTTGGTAATACTTGTAATACTCAAGTTGTCCAGAGGGAGAACACCTATTCTACAGCGGTTAATTACATGTTTGCGAAAGCCGACAATAAATTATATTTGCGCTGTAAAAGAAAGAAGTCCAAGAAATTGTAGTTAAATAATAGACTTAAATCATCGAGAACGCTCAACATGTTTCTGCTCAGATATTAGTCAGTTCACACACACTATGTACATGAGATATTTATAAACACCCTTAAATTACTCTTTAATTAAGGCTGTGCAAACGGAGTTGTAGTGGCAGAAGACCACAGCTAGGATGGGATGTGCATCTCTAGTTCTCACTTAGTGGACCATGCTTACTGTTAAACAATGTGGTCTTTCCTATAACCTCCGGCCAATAAAGGACACATTCCTACAATAATAATATCCTTACTGTGGACCGTCAATACAAGTAATTCATCAGAGTGTATGGCGTTGTGCCCGGCGACACCCACTGTAGGATTGGTGTGGAGTGGTAATACGAGACGAGGCCGCTGACCTGTTGCTACACTGATAATTAGCAGACACGCGACCGTCCGGTTCTGACGCTGCTAGATAGCGAGGGGGGTTTAAGGCGAGCAGGGATTTGGTAGTGTGGAACAGATCTGAAACAAGCTCCAATGTTAATGAACTCAAAGTAGAAAATAACACCACGCAAAGAAAATAAATCTTTAGTTTTAAATAAGAGCGAGGAGAGGGAGAAGGTTGGGTTGTGGAGCACCTAGTAAAAGTATTTCAAAAACACACACAGCCCGTCCCCAACCAGGTCCTCAGTCTGTGAAGAGCAGGCGGCGCACCGCTGGAACCTGTCCGTCCCTACGGTCAGCGGGCCGGTCCAGAACCCGGGAGGTGGAGGAGTTGGAGGAGCCAGCAGTCTCCGCCTGAAGACCTCCACTTTAAGACCTCCTTAGGAGCTCTCCAGGGCATCCAGCACCTTCATGATCTGCTGCTTGATGACTTTGGTGGCGTCGCCAGCGTTGGGGATCAGGTATCTGAGGGGAAGAGGGAGCGTCATCAACAACACAACCAAGAGCACGCCAATAGAAAACATTTCACTTTACTGAGCCCACAGGAAGTTGGTGTTTGTAAAACAAATGTGCACAATCTCAGGGTAAATATAACTTATTTATAATTGGCTGACATTACATTAGAGACTATTGTGTACACCAAGGTATTAAAATGGCTCCTGCCTGTTCTGTTTATTTTAATATCCAGAAGAAATGGCAAGCAGAAATACGGCTGTGGCATGTGTGTGGTTGGTGGCTGGTTTAAGCAGTCTCACCTGGCCAGAGTCAGGCTGATTGGTTTGGCTGGGTGAGGCTGCACACCTGTGGGCCATTGACTAATCAAGGCCCACAGGTTAAACCAGCCACCACCACCACACACTCAGGAGAGCGCTAGCATAGTTACCACCTGCTCTGTCCATTTCATTTTCATACATTGCAATAAACCGGATTCTTCACCACCTTCCTGTGTCCTGCTGTCTTGGGGAACCCTAAAGAAGCCACTTATGTGGCGTGTGGCAGCTCTCACTGCTACAACAGCTATATGATAAACCTTCCAAAACAAAATGAATATTTTTCAAAGTGCCAAAAGAAAACCCAAACACTAGGGAAAACGTACAAATGTACAACCAAGATCAAGTCCCCGATGTAACCCTGAAACCAAGCGTGGAACATGTGACCGTAGAACTATGACATCATCAAGCACCTCTCCACTGCAGAGATTTCCACGCCAGCGGCGTTGTTGCTGCCGAACTTGAAGGTGATGAGTTCCGGATGCTTCTTCTTGGACGTGATCTTCACCACCGAGCTCAGCGCCTGTCTGGACTGGATGTAGGCGAAGCCTTTACGAGACGCGATCTCCCGCAGGCAGAACATGTGGGTGGCCGTCACCAGGAGGTGGCTGGCAGGGAGAGGAGAGGTTAGACTGATGCTCCCTTCATAACAATAGCAATCAATATTCAGTATTCATGGGGAATACTGTTATTTTATTGATACACACTCACACTGATCCATAACCCCCAGACCCACCTGGGGAACATGTGGCCGGTCTCCTTGACCTCGTCACAGGGGATGTGGTTCTTGACGTCGGGCTTGTTGATCCACGTCTGGATGTTGACGATCTCCTTCCGGTCGTCATCTGATGTGGATGAGCTGTCGATCTCGTCTGGGAGGTAGAAAACAAACACACATATGACTTGGATCAGTGGTTCCCAACTGGGGGTACGCGTACTCTAGAGCAGCCAGGGCGTTTTGAGTGGGCATATGCTGATTGTTGCTGATCAAGACCAAAAACAGAAGGAGGCCTCAACTCTTAATTCACTACAATTAATAACGATTCTGAATGACAATCGTAAAACATTAGTTCAAAGGAATATATGTTGCGTTTGGTGTCGCTGAAGGGGTACTTAATGGGACTGTCATAAAGGCTGGCAAACACTTGCTTGGTTGAAACACATACGACACAAACGTTAAGATTTTATACTAAAAAAGCTAAGATGGTGACATCTCATGTCGTTATGCCGTCCAACAGTGCGATTGCAGGTGTTGGGATCAGAACCCACCTGTATCGTACTCCTCCTCGTCGCCGATGCTGAACACGGGTTTGACTCCTCTGTAGGGCTTACCCACCCGGTCATTGCTGCTCACGTGTCTGTTATGGGAATGATACGATGATGTCATCACGTCAACATGGACCCCAGTGATGTAACCGACGCCCGCGTAGGACCATCGAGCAGTTAGTACGCTTTGCTGCCGAGTTGTGAAAACTTTAAAGAGCAACTACACACTGGACTAGCTTTGGGAATCTGCTGCCATCTAAAGGCTGAATGGGGTAAAGACATGCTTAGTCGCCCTAGCATGTGAACGCTAAATACAACTTCACTGACGTTACCACTGACTTTTACACTGCAAACTATTCTATGGTGCAATTCTATAGAAAAAAGTATGACATTTCACAATGTAGAAAATGATTCCATTTTTTAAAATAGATTATAGATTTTATATTCATTTGGCTAAGGCATAAAAGAGAAAAAGAGAATAATAATAATATGAACTTTCTTTTACAAAAGTAACAAATGGAATATTTTTACACTAACCAGAGTTTAACCTTTGTATGGCAGCAATCTCCCAAATAGTGAGAAGTAAATCTTTAAACCCAAAACACAGTTAATATCCGTAGGTGAGACAGACGGTGACGACGTCCAAAGCTAAGCTGTTAAAGACAAAGGAACGGTGAACCAACATGTACACTGTGAACATCACATAGAGGTCACATATGGTGGTTACAGTGCAGCATCCAGGGCTCCATCAACTGTGAGTATATGGGTCCATTCTGACACAGCCCTGGTTATCACTATTAACGAGATCTGCTTCAACTCAACAAGCACTGTGGTTCAAGTTAGACCTAAACTAGCTCGTTTAGTCAGAAGGAAAAAAAAAAACAGGCAACGACTCCATTTAAACTTGGATGTTAAAGTGACAGAGAACAAAGGACATCGCTAAGGCTAACGTGGCTAATGGACTCTACAGAAGTGCAGCATGTTGTTAGTATAAGCATGAAGATAGAGCTAGCTTCCGCGTAGCCACATCTGTAAACCTGTTGTCATGACAGTGAGGAGTGAGGACAGACGTTGGAGCCGAGCATGCGATACCGTGGTACAGGTCATTAAAGGGCCTCCGTTGTTACCACCAGGTGTGAGGCCGATTAGCCATTCGCAAGCCATTTTAAAATCTATACATTTGTGACAAGTTTAGTCCACCCAGATGGACTGAACCGGTAGGCTGCAGTTAGGGCTGGGCTGATATCATATAGATATGGTGATATGAGACTAGATATCGTCTTATGGCATAAGTGTTGTCTATTCCTGGTTTTAAAGGCTGGTATCACAGTAAAGTCATGTCATTTTATTACCAGACTGGCCTAGCTGTTATATTATTTGACTTTACCCACCGAGTCATTAGACCCACATTACTGATGATTAGTTATTAAAATTGTCTCATTGTGTTAATATTTTGTGAAAGCACCAATGGTCATCCCTACAATATTGTCAAAAATATCGATATTTCACATCTATTGTTTCACCTAAACTTTTAATTTGTCAAATATTTAATTGACACAGTTGTATACACCAATAGGCTTTACCGTGTGGTCATTTAGTTTTAGTAGCTTTAATTAGTTCTGCACAGTTATATATTTAGGTGGACACTCCCACTTGTGATGTCACAAGTGGACTGACTTTGAAACGGCTTGTAATGGCACCGAGTGGTAACGTAGGGGCCCTTTAAATGCATGAAACTGTGGTTGTGATGCAGAGGGGGCCCCTGAAGGCCTGTGAGGGGCCCAACAGCCAGCGGTGGACATGCTAGTGACATACAGCTCGAAGCTGGGCAACTCTTACCGATCGGGGACCACCTTCTCTGGCCAGGGCAGAGTGAAAGACATTCTAGTGTGGGATAAGGCACAGGGCATGGTCAGGGACTATGGTTACAGGTTGCAGCTCTAACTGTGAAGAATGAAGTTAACAATATGCCTGACAGCTGTTAACGATGGCAGTCACGAGGACAACGGCATTGCGTGGTTGTATTGGTTAGAAATAGGAGTTTTTAAGAATGTGAACGCAGTGTTGGAGAGACTTTGCTCTTTTCCTCACATTGCACTCATTTAAGATTAATCTCTCACATCGCAGTAAAATACAAATAAAAAAAATCACATCATCATTTGATGATCAGTCATTTTTTTAAACTAGGTTTGGCTTTAAAGGTGCAGTGTGTAGAATTTAGTGGCATCTAGCAGAACGGACTTGGCAGAAATGGAATATAATATAATTGTAATTAGTGTATAATCCCATGAAAATAAGAATCAGTGTTACCTTAGAATGAGTATTTTATATCTATATACGGAGCAGATCCTCTTCCACCGAGCCCGGCATGTTGCACCGTCATTCAGTTGGTCACAAAATGCAACCTCACCACTAGATGTCACTAAAAATCCTAAACACTGCACCTTTAAGGCAGATGCTCACCTGTCGACAGGTGTGTAATGGTAAATATTAAGAGGTTGGGCTTTAAGGCAGACGCTCACCTGTGGACAGGTGTGTAATGGTAAATATTAAGAGGTTGGGCTTTAAGGCAGATGCTCACCTGTCGACAGGTGTGTAATGGTAAATATTAAGAGGTTGGGCTTTAAGGCAGACGCTCACCTGTCGACAGGTGTGTAATGGTAAATATTAAGAGGTTGGGCTTTAAGGCAGACGCTCACCTGTGGACAGGTGTGTAATGGTAAATATTAAGAGGTTGGGCTTTAAGGCAGACGCTCACCTGTCGACAGGTGTGTAATGGTAAATATTAAGAGGTTGGGCTTTAAGGCAGATGCTCACCTGTGGACAGGTGTGTAATGGTAAATATTAAGAGGTTGGGCTTTAAGGCAGATGCTCACCTGTCGACAGGTGTGTAATGGTAAATATTAAGAGGTTGGGCTTTAAGGCAGATGCTCACCTGTCGACAGGTGTGTAATGGTAAATATTAAGAGGTTGGGCTTTAAGACAGACGTTCACCTGTGGACAGGTGTGTAATGGTAAATATTAAGAGGTTGGGCTTTGAAGCAGACACTCACCTGTCGACAGGTGTGGCGGTGTTCTCCATGAAGCTGATCATCCTCTCCTTGACGTTGACCGACTTGGACTTCAGGGCAAAGGTCATCTTGTTGACCAGAGACTTGACCCCTTTGGCATCCCCAGGGCCGCCCAGTGACTCACCCTGTGCGACCAGAAGGGCATCATCATGACCTAGCTGTCCCCATCACTCTGGTGTTAAAAGTGTGACCTATTTGACCACCAGGTGTGATTGGGACATCACAAGAGGGAGTGTCCATAACGGTGCATGATGAATCAGCCTACCACTTGGTAGTCCTATACATTATTACATCTGTGTGGACACTCCCACTTGGGACGACTCCATAGGGTCGATTTTGAAATGGTTTGTAACGGGTATGTGACCAGAAGATGAATATCTATATATAATATATGATGACAAAATCATGTGCATGTGATCTGCCGTGCTGATCAGCCATTTTGAAATCTATCCACGTCTGACATCACAAGCGGGAGTGTTGTGCCCAGGATGTACGACGGATAGCTCAGCCTACCAGACCACCAGGTCTCGTGGTCTAGAACATCCGTATGAACCGGTACTCCCCTAAATTACGAAACAGCTGAGCGTGACGCTTCCCCTTTAAGTTTCCCCAATCTTTAACCAGGGGCGGGAGGTGACTCACGTCAGCCGAGCTGAGGCTGCTGTGGGACCCCGAGGTGCTGACGATCCAGTGGAGGTAGGACGAGTCGAGGCCCTCGACGTTCATGTCCACCAGGTGCTGCTGCAGAGCTGCAACACAACAACCGCCAGGAGAGAAATGTTAGCAACGCCTTAAACACCGTACATGTAGCATCATGTACGCATAGCATCAGGATAATACTAAACTTTGTTTCTTTAAATGTGCTTCAACAGTGAACATGCACATTACCAACACTAGGCTGGTATGTATTAACAAGAGGACAGAGGAGGAGGGGAGAACAGTAATGAACAAATACTAATTATATAAAATACAGTATAAAATTATGTCATAATCTAAATAAAAATGAGAATAAGTACATATAAAAATCTAATTTCATTCTGTAGAGGACCACTCACCCATGAACCCTCCTTTTGCAATGCTGACGTATTCCTTGTTTTTCTGCAATAGAACGTGTTTGTTTAGTGAAGTTGGCGGTGCCTCATATTTGGACACACTCATTATCTTCTGTCCACATTAGTTTGATTCAACATGTACTTGCTTAACTCAGGAATGACCAGTGAGTCGTGTGTGTGGCGTTTCTGACCTGCAAGAAGTGGGCCAGCACCATGTTCATGTACATGTCCTCCTCCTCGCGCCCGCTGCCCATGAAGCAGAGGTGCTCCCCGCTGGCCACCGAGCCCGACTCCAAGGACTGCTTCTGGGCCTCCAGCAGGGACTTGACCGACAACGCAAACTCTGAAGGGTTCTGCAGCATCTGGGGGAGACAGAGACACATGGTCAGAGAGGGAGAGCGTTATAAGGTTAGTAAGGAAGTATAGAGAGAAAGAAAGTAGGAGTGAGAGACATGGTTAGAGAGAGTAGAAGAGAGAGCGAGAGATACATCTGGTTAGTGAGAAGGGAGTGAGGGTGAGAGGGAGAGAGAGAAAGACAAAAATAAAGAAAGAGAGACAGAGATAGAGAGACAACTATTTATCTTGCATTGAATTTGAATTCAATTTAATTGAGAGGCAGAAAGAGAAAGAGCAACACAGAAAGCCAGACAGAGAGAGAGGGCAAGTGAGAGAGAGACAGACAAAGAGAGAGACAGAGACACAAAGACGGCAGATTGAGCAGGAGAGAGTTGGTTCTGTGTTCGGTACTAACCAGGTCAGAGTCCAGGTGGAAGGCGGTGGACAGGTGTCCAGCGTTGTACTGCTCAGCTGGTCGACAGTCCACCACAAAGAACCGCACGCCGTCCTACAGGAACCACCAGCCTCACCGTCAGAGACCGGGTCACCCAACCCCAGCAGACCCTTCTGTACATGGACTGAACTCTAACTCAACTACCCCAGGGGGTTGGTGCATTTAGGAAGACGTACTTGTTATACTTTGCCAGTTACTATTGCTGGTATGTCCCGGCACTTGAAATATAACTTAGCTTGTGTAGCATCTTATCCTGGCTACCTGCTGTTGTACAGTAAGGAGTCAACCTAGCAATTGTGAGCTTGTAAACTTGTTCTATTGACCTGGCAACCAGGAATGCTTGTAACTTGTTCTGGTCTAATTGTACTGTACCATCAGCGATATATTGTTGTCTCCCACTTTTGACACTTTGGATAAAATCGTCGAATGCTCTAAATGTAAATGTACTATTCATTACGTTTTTGGTAGGTCTTTGCATTACTGATATAGATTAGATCTCCTTAATCGTTTACAATACTGTAGTTCTGCGAGAATCACATTTACAATGATTGACACTTCTATCCAACACGACTTGGACAGTGAATTTCAGACTCATGTCATGAATGAGCAGGTAGGGGGTTGGGCATCAGGTCAGACGAGAGCTACCTGCTGGTGCTGGTTGGCCTGCAGGATCTCTGGGACCGAGACGGGGAGGCAGAGGGCCTGACTGAGGTCCAGGTCCTCCTCCTTCAGGGCCACCAGACTGCTGCCAAACAGGTTCTGGTTATCCTGGTAGGACCACAGAGTGTAGACCACCACCACATCAAGTCAAACACGTTTCACAGTTCAAAGAGGATGTGAGAAATGTCAGAGAAGACGTATCCAGGATATCCACAGAAGATGTGACAACCTAACAAACCTAAGAGCTAATTACTTTAGATGAACGGACTACATCCATAGCCTACAGTGCTATGGATGTTTTAAAAACTACCATGTGAAATATGGACTCAAATTGCCGTCTCTGGGTTAAATGCATGCTATTGCATGGGTTACCTGTTATTGGACATTTTGGGTGACCAGGTAACGCCAATCAAACGTTCTGGCGACACACCCCTAAATCTGATTGGCCAGGAGTCGGACAGAAGGCATTTTTTAAATGTTGATAGTGGGCGGGGACTAGGGATTTTTTAAGGAGTGGTCTTTGTTGGTTCCTGGTTCTGAGGGTCTGGCATACCTTCCGGAGGGACAGAGGGGTCTTGCTGTAGTAGTACTGAGCCAGAGACAAGAGGTCTTCAACATCCTCGGTCTCCAGGAGAGCTGGAGACTCTTCCAGCATTTCTACAACACACACACACATATGCATTATTGATGGACTCCTGTCCCTCGGACACCAGCCAGATTATTAAAGATGGGTTCATGAAGAAATACCTTCTCCTTTACATGGTGAGAAATACATAGAGAAGGAACATCTACTCAGACATGAGGAGACCCTGATACTCACTGATCACATCTTCTCTGCTGGTTGCTTCTTGTGAGAGGATGGATTCTCTGAGGACCAATACAGACAGACAGTTGAAATATACAGAAACATGAAGATTTGTGATTATTATTTTCTTTCATTGGAGTGTTAGATTGTACGTAATGATGTCCTTTTATCTATTTTATCTTCATCTGTTATCATACCTTAGATTTGTAGACATTAAAACATTAAAGGTTGAATCACACAACTGGGTCAGGTTAGAGTGGTTAGGTCAGGTTAGGGTTAGAATGGTTAAGTCAGGTTAGGGCTTGAGTGGTTAGGTCAGGTTAGGGTTAAACTCACTTGGCGTTGACGAGGATGATGAGCATGAGAAAGAAGATGAGAAAGGGGTCACCCTGCTGGAGGTAGTTGTCCCACAAGGCCTGGGTCACTGGAGCAAGGCAGTGGCTGGCAAATAGACTGCCCAGCTGAGAGCAACACACACACTGTGGTTAATATCAACATACATACAAACAG
>OMKP01090537.1:0-12180 GCA_900302375.1 Bathygadus melanobranchus | reverse complement strand
CGCTCAACCACTTCAGCTGGCCGCCTGGTACCACCATCACTAAAAACAAACAAACGTCGCTCCACCAAATCACAACTCTTCTCTTTCCTTGCACCACAATGGTGGAACGACCTCCCGACAGCGGTCAGGACAGCAGAATCACTGACCTGCTTCCGCAAGAGGCTCAAGACCCACCTATTCAGAGTCCACCTGGACTCTGAATAGCTTCACCTCCTGCCCACCTTTCCTCCCCAACCCTCTCCCTCCTACCCGATCAACTTTAACCCCACCCCTCCTGGATCCTTAGCACTTCCATATTTGTATGTCTTGGCTCTTTGTAGGATCTTGTACACTGGTATGTCCCGGCACTTGAAATATAACTAGTACTAGTAGGAGGGCTAATAGTAGAGCGATTAGTTGGGATAGTAAGGCTAGTAATAGGGATAGAAGGGCCAGACATAGGATTAGTAATAGGGCTAGTAGTAGAGCGAGTAGTAGGGATAGTAGGGCTAGTAGTAGGACTAGTACCAAGGCTAGTAGGGCTAGTAGTAGGGCTAGTAGTAGAGCTAGTAGTAGGGCTAGCAATAGCGATAGTAGGGCTAGTAGTAGGGCTAGTAGTAGAGCGAGTAGTAAGAATAGTAGGGCTAGTAATAGGGATAGAAGGGCTAGTAATAGGACTAATAGGTAATTAAATAGGACTAATACTATTAGTCCTATTTAATTACCTATTAGTCCTATTATATTATATATTATACCTACTGCAGTCCTATTATAGGTAATTAAACTGCGACACATCCAAGCTTAACAAATGGCAGAGAAAAAGTATATTAGGCTGCCATACTGAGATTACACCAGCAGATGTCGCTGTTTGGCTTTCTCACAATTCTAGTACAAGAAAGTTTCATTTGTATTTGCGTGTGCGTGCCTGCATGTGTGTGCGTGAGTATATACCATGTTTGGGGGAGAACAGGGGGGACTTGGAGCGGGGAGTGTTGTTGTCGGGTCGAGGGACCACCAGCTGGACGGGCCGGACGTGTTTATCAGCCAGCTTCCTCAGACACGCCTGCCGGCTCTGGATCATGTGCTGCACGGTCCCGTGCTTCTCAAACGTCTTCGTCACTTGACTCTGATGGACATGGAGGGCAGGAAGAGAACACCATGTGTCATGTGTTGTGGTTCATAGTAATTACTTTTGCTGTCATGGATAAAGAAAAATAACTTTTTTTAAGTTGTCGTTCCTATCATGAAAGCGTGCTTGTCAGCATGATTTGATATTATGTAAGTCATGTATTATTATTGTTATTAAGTATTATTCATATGTTAATAATAATCACACAACAGTTCCAAAGTGGTTTTATTAACAAGTAACACATTTAATTAAACTAATCTTAACAAAAAATAATAATAATCGAGGTGGATTAGAAGCCCAATAGGAAGAGTACATTAAAAACAAAGAATTGTCAATGTATAATAAGTTAGTTATAAACACCCACTGAGTCTGTTAAAAGTGTGCTTAAGACAATAAACGACGGTATGAATTTAAAACTGCTCCGTGTGTGTTTTGAATGAACTGACCTGTAGCTGTGGAGTGAGGACAGCCTCGTACTCCAGCACCAGGGCCTCGGGCCCCGAGCTGAGCATGGAGGGGGCCCCCTCCAGGAACCTCTCGATGTCCTTCAGAGCGGCCAGCGCTCCTTCCTTAGACTGGAACCGGTCCACCAGCTGGTTGGCCAGCAGGTAGGCCCCATCGTCACACCACGTCTGGGCCTGGACCGGGTGGAGGTGTAGAGACTGTGTGTGTGTCTGTGTGTGTGTGTGTGTGTGTGTGTGTGTGTCTAATCCGTGCATCGGGTTGGGGGGGGGACTGTTTACTGTTTATGTCTGTTTAAGCTTTTGAGTGCACGCGCGTTTCAGAAAGAGGTGACTCATGCTTATGTCTGTGTGTGTGTTACATGTCTCTGTATATATATATATAGATATATATATCTATATATATATGTGTGTTCATGAGAAGGCGTACCTGCCCGAGGCTGAGCAGCAGCTGGTGCGTGTGCAGGAAGCACGTCTGCTTGGCCTTGAGGGCGGAGCTTAGCGTGTCACAGTGGTGGCGCAGCTCGTTGCAGCGTTGCACGATGAGCGCCAGGGCGTAGTGGTGGCTCGCCGCCAGCTGGTGGCCGTGCAGGATGACGATCTGAGCGCTGCCCATCACCTCCTGGTGGACACACACACACACACGCACGCACACGCACATGCACATGCAGTGTTAACGTGTTCGATCAATACAAAGCCAAAGGTTAATGTTATGGTTTCTGCGTTCTGAGTTGTATGACACAAACACATGATATTTATTATTTTACGAACACCGCAGGCGTACCTGCAGACACCCGCTGCCATTAAGACGACAAGAGAAGTGAAAGACGTTCGTTGAAGACGTCCGATAACCTGCCGTCCACTGTGGCCCCTAAACAACCCCAGCGCTCCCCTAACTAACACTAAACGGGAGTGAGAGAGCACCGACCTGCGCCTCTGAGTCCAGAGCCTCCAGGTCTTTAAGAGCCTGCTCTGCCTGAGCCAGCGTCTCCGCCGACGACGACACATCTCTCTCCCGAGACGTGAGGCCCTGCAGCCTTTGATCCATCTAACACACACACACACCGGGTGAAGACACACACACACATACACACATGCAATCCATAAGGCAAGAGCCTATTGCTTTCATGTTTATGTTTGTAATTGAATAGTTGCATATGGATTTATTAAAATATCCACGTGAACAACGAGGTCATGAATGAATGGTCATCACAGGTACTGAGTTATAAGCTGATATTTTTAGATACGTCATTTAGGGGGGAATTCTCAAAACGGGGGGTGGTAGTTAAGACGTTAACAGATGCTTTTATTCAAAGTGACTTACAAGTGAGAATCTAAAGTTAAAGAAAAAACTAGAACTCATATGGTTTCGTAGTAATTAGTGCATAAAAGTCCACACACACACACACACACACGCACGCACACACACGCGCGCACACACGCACGCACGCACACACGCACACAGACACACGCGGTCACGCTTGGCTCGTACCTCCTGAAAGCTCCTTTCATATCTGAGCAACTGGATGTACTGCAGCAGCTTGAGGTGGTGCTTCTCGAAGAAGCCGTCAAAGGCCGACTCCATATCCCGGAGCTGGGCGAGGAGCCTGAACACCGTGGCAACGCTCTTAAGATCAGACTTCATTCTTTGATGAATAACTAAGTATACTATAGTTATTATGAATAATTCATTCAATAATGCTTAATTATATATGAATATATGTATCTTAAGCACAGTATCACGTGTGCTGCATTAAAATATCATGGCTAAAGCGAGGGCAGATTCAGATACCTTAAGATCAAAGGAATTTTGCATGGAGATGTATTTACTTATTCATTGGCAACTTTTTTTTCTCAAAACTGGGTTCAATTCCTAAAATTTAAACCTACTGCCAACTTCAATTTAAAACGAGAAATGACAAAGATAAACACTGTTATTAATTGTATAACTATAGTTGCATTACATTGGATAAGCTCTGTCTCTTGAACATAAGCCAACCAAAGGGCTGTGTGGTGTCCTCTTGCCTCTGTACTGTGTCCCAGTCCAGTCTCACGTCCCAGTGGCAGTCCTCCTCGTTCCCAGAGCTCTCCAGAATGGACAGCAGGTGGCGACCTTCCTTGGACACTGACCTGATAGCCTCCTGCCGGACCGATTATGTATTACTCTTAATTATCTCGTCAATAAGTAGACGTTTTTATCTGTGAATTCAGACACAGGTCACTAAGGAGCACATAGTCTATGCTCAAGGACACCAAAATCAGGGATCGAAACCAGTACCTTTCGTCTGAGAGATGAACACCCTAACTACTACCACTATCTACACCCGATTATGGGTCATAGTAGCGACATTCAAAATACCAGTGCAAAGCCGAGTAAAATAAAAAATGTTTTATCTAGGGAAATGGTGAATGTGCCCGAAACCTGTATCTCCCTAGATCTCCCCCAAAGGGCCTTCATGTACCGTGCATATACATGCTACTTGATACTAGCTGAAGACTGCTCGGCCTCTCCTGGGACCTTGGAACAATAGATACTGGATCCCATGGGAACGTGCGTATGTCGGGAGTCTGTGGTACAGTTCAGAGTCAGGTCTCCGCTTAGGCGTTGTAACGTGAGCTCAGCCGAATGAAGAGTTGAATGGTTAATATAAGGTGGATGTCTTCAAGAGATTAATGGATGAAACATTTTCAAATGGGACTCGTTATGTGATCTCCAGCACGGCTAAATCATATCTTGGTATGTTTTGGTATTGTCCAGTATACATCATACACCACGGAATGCTGCAGTATTCCCAAAACAAGACAAAAGCCACATATAAGTCTGGTAATTAGCTTGTTTTCCCAGCAAGGTTACCCCAATGTCTTCAGTAGATTGTAGGCATCCTTGAGCAAGATCCCTAACCCCTACCTGCTCCTTAATGATATGTATAAAAACATATGTTATGATGACCCTTGGTCATATTTTTGTGTTTGTGTCCCTCCCTCTGTTCATTTTTATTTGTGTTGTGTCGTTGTGTTGATTGATTGAGCTAATTAGGCATTTGTGTTTGACTGGTTGGATGTGTGGGTGGGGTCCCTGCTGATTGGCTGGCAGGTGGCAGCTAGGTTCTCACACACACACATAGTCACCTCCATCTCAGCAATGCCCTGTGTGTCTTAGTGTTTAGTTGTCTTTGTGTTATTTAGTTAATACACTTGTTTCTCGCTTACCCTACTTTCCGTGTGCATTTAAGCTATTCAAAGCTGAGGTAGAAGTGGACCATTTTTTGTTACCGGTAAGCATAGTAAAAGCAGCTGTTCATACAACACACAAGCCCACCCTGTGAAGTGAAGCTAGATCAACAGATACAGATCAATACCTTGAGGTTCCTGTACTTGTCAGTGTGAGCCTTCAGGAGGCATTCGATGGCGCCACTCTCGTCAGTGAGCTCCGTCTCGGCCAGCTCCATGCCGAAGGCCTGCAACATCTGTGCGATGTCCTTCACCGTCACTGCAAAGCCTTCTATCGCCTGCGGGGGGAAGCAGAGAGCACATATTTACATAAAATTAAAAAACCCACAGGGATGATGATGACATCACCATGGCAACGGAGACAGGGGGCAACAAACCCGCCCTTGAAGTGAACACAGCTATGAGTTTGTATCAGTCAAATACACGCCTAACCGTTGCATGTGATATTTAACTAGGTAATTATACTACTACTAAATAGGTAATCATATTTACTTACCTTAGTAAGTTACCTTAGTAAGTAAATATGACCTCGACAGGGAAAATAGTTAAGGACTATAATTGAGGATAATAATCATGAATTGAGATTCTCAACTCATAGTGATTTGGGGGAATCATCTTTTTATTTTGCCAAAAGATAGATAGAATAATTCAGATCTGTAGCGTACCGTTCGTAGCACAATCCAATCACTATGGCAGTAGTCCAACGTGCCACCGAACTCAGAGGTCAGCTGGTTCTCATCGATGTAGCGTAGCAAGTCAGTGACAGAGCTCAGCATCACTACCTGCAGGGGGGACAGGAAACACGAGCCATGAGCCACTCTCTTCCGCTGAGCACGCGTAACTTCCTGTTTTACCCAACAACACAATGTAATATTGTTGTCGTCGTCGTCGTTGTTGTCACACCTTTAGACCCAGTATGAGAGGTGATGATCTGGTGTAGTTGTGTTCCGAGTGTTCCGACAACGATCTTAACTTGTCGCACCCGCATGCGTTCTAACACATTCTTGATCTTTGGTGTATAAAACATCAGGATGGTTAAAGACACCATCACATGAAAACGGGCTTTATCCACGTTAGCTCATTTTCATAATATGATGAAATGATGAGTTATATTATTGTTAGACGTCACATTATTTACTGTTACTCGACAAATAAGACAGCTGTTAGTAGTAGCAGCTCCGCTACATCTGAAACCTTTCTGTGCGACAATGACAGAACATTTACCCGGGGACGACACATACATACGTTCATATCTACAGAAGCGAGGTACGCTCTGAATGCCAATTGTGCTGGGTTGGTGGTGAGGGGGAGAGTGGTGTTTACCTAGAGGTGGGGCGGGACATGTTTGGTAACTGAGGGTGTGTTGCCTTACTGGCATCTTCAGCATGAAATCCTCCTGGCTGAAGCGGAACCCCAGGTCAGTGACGGTGCGCTGGAAGAAGCTGGTGGGCCTCAGCACCAGCACCAGGTGGAGGTTCCCAGGGAAGGACGCCTGGTGGAAGGGCGGAGGATCATCTGGTGGTTAAGATGCTGAAAGGTTCGGGGTTCAGATCCCACTGTCTACGCACTAGTCTATATGCGTTGGCATCCTTCAGCAAGATGCCTCACTCCTATTCTGACTCCTTAATGACATGTATCTGTAAAATGTAAATGGCTAAATTGCAAACGGTAAATCCAGTGAAAACATTGGGCATTTAGCTATCGTTGATTATCTTATATATCAGGAAATATGCATCGGGTCTTGAAATCCCATAGGAAGGTTTTGGGAAGGTCATTGCTTTCATGTATATGATAACTGACAAGGTGAAATAATAATATCAATCTAAAAGGTTTGGCAAATAAATTAGAAATCCCTAATTGCATTTGTTCTCATCTGACTTGTTCTCTGATTTAGTGTGAACATCCACGCATCACAACATTAAGATATATTTCTACTGAAAGGATAGCTAGATAATGGATTACCGTGCAGCCCTAGTAGGACCCCAATGTCACTTAGATCCATTATTTTTACTAAATAGCGTAGACGTATAGTTTATAGATATCAGCAAGATATGAGAGATAGAAGCTAGCAGTAGATAGCCATATAATGATTGACATATAGCCAGATTCTTGCCATCATGTACAACGTACATACATCAACATAAACTAAATGAAATACGCACCCAAAAAGGAAAAAATCATGTTTTATTTAGCATCCGGCTAATCTTGACCTTAGCATCAGAAATACATCCGATAACAACCTTGTTTTGGATGCGTCCCTAGTCGCTCATAATCTGTCATAGTGCAGTGAGAGGGAGGTCATTGTATCTGACATTGACACGAGACATGTCATGTGTTGACGGTCTAAACTGACTGTCAGCCATCACCTCCACACTGGCTAACGGACTCTCCAGCTGTCTGTGTCTCAGGGGGGGGGTTATGTAATGCAGATGGGATAGACTGGGACTGCAGGGCATGTGGGGACATGTCATGACAAGGTAGACAAATGTGATGTCAGGTAATGCTCACGAGTTCTGTCCATGTTGATATCTGCATGTAAGCCCAACTGATGCATAGGCTACATGCCACGAATAAGCATACATAAATGTAATTATCATATGTAATATGTTGTTTATTGTACCTTTTAACAACAAATACATTATCAGAACAATGTCAAGTTGTATACATTGGTAGCATAGTACAGGCGTTGGCTATGCAATGCTATAGGCGTCAGGTCTGCAGTATTTAGCATAAAGCTCTAAAACAACAGCAGCACAACACACATAAAAACACATATAATAATAAAATATGAAGCCTATTGGGCGAACGCAATGTAATTCAATAAAATAGAGTCGCTTTCTATTCGGCACACATGACATTGATGCGCACCCGAATTCAGCAGCCAGTGATACCGTGCTAAACGCTCCTGTTACAATGAACATGCATCAGCCGATAAACTTTGCCCACTAAATTCTGCATTAAGCATGTGGTCATATCGAGCGCTATTGCGTGACTGAGCAGAATCCTGCACCGCAGTGCTGCGCTCACTGCCCAGCTGCAGACGGTGCGCGTACCAATGCCGCATTCTTCTCAGAACGCCCAAACTTGGTCGTAACTCTTCCTTAATGCACTTAAAGTTAAACTAATCAGCGACTCGGTTTACCGGACTCCTCCGTATCCTGGGCATCCTGTGCGGCAGAAACGTCTTGGTTATTGTATGCGAAGCCATTCTCTGTTGTTAAAAGTTATAGCCTCGTGTCCCGTCGGAAGCCGTGGATGCCAAGGTATCCCTCCCGTTTCCAGGCGACGGCTGCAGCAGTGATGCTGATATCACATCGGAGCGCGAGGGAGGCAGCAGCACTGACCGCATCTCCATCCCTCCCTCTCATCTTCATCTCCCCTCCTCATTATATATTTCTCCCCGCAACGTCACGCGAAATATGTCGTCATGAGTGGAGAAAGAAAAAACTGCCGTGGCAAACTTTTGCTTACTCATACATTTGCGCAGCACTGAGGGGGACGAAGCGAGAAGAGCACCACTGCCGTTTTATTAAATCAGCCTTATTCTACACGCACTGTGTCCATTGTAAATGGACTATATACTGACATGACGTACATTTGAATAAAATTCTATCGACAGGAGATTGCTCACCGCTATTCTGGCAAGAGCTGTTTTGATTGATGCCCAAGTATCCAGTCGTCGGTCTAAAATGATGATAAACTTTACCCCTGGTTGTCTTGTTCTGAAAACAAAAAACAGTTAGTAGGCTATCATTGTATGCACTTTCGCATTATGAGGTCGTCAGTGTAGGGCTATTTTGTAATGTAAGTTGTAAGTTTATCCATTATTACCACGGTAGCCTTGTAATATTATCCAGTAGGCCTAGCTTTCAAATTTTATTGTCACCGCATTCAGTTGAGAAAAGTTTAACTAAAGGCCAGCCGTGCCCAGAATACAAAGGCATTAATGCACTGCAATGCGGGGAGAGGGAGACGAATAGCTTAAAATGAGAATCAAGAAGAAGGCACACACCGAGGAATGAGAGTGAGGTAGGTCAACACTTTGGCTAGAGACTCCTCTGGGATGTCGCTAAACGCAGAGCATTCGGGAAGGGTTATAATGACACTGGAGTCTTCCCCACGACCTCCTGTCAACGGAAGGTACATACAGTCGCTTTCAGACAAAGGTGTGGCTCTGAATGCAATCACTGTGAATTCACAATGTTAACGCATGACTGGTGGAGACATTTTTGACGGTTGGCACTTGGAGAAAACCTCACCTGACAAGTACGCAACCTGTTTCTCTATGTAGCCGCCCACCTCTGTCAGGCTCACAGGAACAGTCACCTCTGCAAGTAGATGCACATTTGCATACATCTATTAATTATACTTCAATTCATATAATCCTTCAACCGTGATTTTTGTTTGTCTACTCTTGAGTAACGTTAGACCTATAGGCTACTTACAGTTGATGTATGCCTATACTGCATTCATAATAATAATAATAATAATAATAATAATAATAAAGAGCAAATAATTAGCAATAATCAATAATACAGTTTCCATCCGTTTGATTGTCAGAAGTTATATTTTAAGAGATTCATCAATGAAAACCTAGATCTTCAATGGGACTATATGGAGGCAATGAGGCACCAATAGACAGTAGTATACATTACAGTAACAGACATTACAGCAGACATTACAATAGCAGACATTACAGCAGACATTACAGTAGGAGATATTACAGTAGGCCTAGCACACATTACAGTAGGCCTAGCACACATTCCAGAATGTTTGTATCATGTTGGTTGACCTTACTCGACTTATCATTTAAGATTACGCTCAAGAAGAGTGTCTCCCGTACATGCTTAGTCAGCCCTTTGTTTCATGGATGCAGATTATGTATGCATAGTGAGGCATTTTAATGTGAACGCTCGCAACAGTAGTAGCATAGCATCTTTATCATAGCATCCCACCATTGGTGATCCCCGTATCAGGAAGGAAGCTGATTCCCGCGCAACTAACCGTGTGCTCATGCATTATGGATAGACAATACATTAAATATGTAGTACAACTGAATGAGGAGCGAAATAGAGTAAAAGAGGGCGAGCGAGAGATTGAGAGAGAGAGCAAGGGAGAGAGAGAGAGAGAGAGAAACGGTGTCCATTTCCAGGTAACAGGTAATGAACTCCGTTCCTCCCTGTTCAATGTTTCATATGTGATGCAGAGAATGGTCTGATGAGGGGATGGGCCAAGCCAGACCAGACCAGACCAGACCAGACCAGGCCAGACTAGGCCAGGCCAGGCCTGGGAAATGACATTGAGATTGAAAATATTTTCTCAAGGTCACTGTTATAGATCTGCAACGATCTAGAACATAATATAACGATCCACTACATTTAGTGCCTTATTATACCCATATATGTGACTTGTTAAGTCATATATAATAATCTTCATTTAATTTCGTAACAGAGACATTGACATTGACTGTTACAGTGGCGATTGTAGCAGGGAGTCTAGCTTAAATCAGAACAGATTTCAGGCTGTGCATTTAAATGGTGGTGATGTAAGAGGAATAACACACACGGCTTCATATCAACTTCTAACTCACAACTGATAATCTTTCATTATAGAGCAAGATGCCTCGTCTTTGATCATCAACGCTAATCGAGAAGGCTGTTGAAACATTAGGTTTCCTGTACTCTGCAGGCCTGTAGGTTTGCTCTGCAATAGCTGGTTTTAATGATCCACGGGTGACATGTAACAGCGCAGGGATCTGGCAAAGTCAAGCAGTGGTTTTTACTCTTAAGCAATGCAGGAGGAGACCTCCGATTTGGGACCGTCAGATTAGAAGAACCAGGCCTCCAGCTGATGCTACACCAGCGAGGTAGATAGCTTATCTCTGCTGGGCGTAACATTATGTGCACACAAAGGGGGGGGTGGTTAAACATTAAACCAGCACCGTTGACATTATTCTAATATTAGGGTTCTAGGGTGTTCGACTCTCAGACACAAAGGTACTGGGTTCGATCCCCAATGTCTGCAGTCTAACCAGTAGGCATAGAGCAAGGTGTGCTATTTTACAATTTATTCAAAGCAAATGAAAAGGTTTTTTTTTTGTTTGGATGCCTACAGTACTGTGGAAACTAGACCATCCTGCGCCTAACCCCTACCTCGCTTAATGACCTCTATCTGGATTCACTATAATTACAGACACACTACAGATGAAAGCTTCTGCTATTAATGTCATTGTGTATGAATGCTTGCATGTCAATACATATGCACTGTACCGTAGAGTGGGTGACTGAAGTGTGTGAAGTGAAATACAGACATGCTCATCAATCAAAACCTGACACAGCCACACCTGTAATGTCCATCTTGATACGGCACGACGATAGAAGTTCAGGTTCAGTTCACGACGCTACAAACAAACATCTTATACGAGAGCACTCAAACCTGTTATGACACAATGGAAACGATGTGCACTCCACATGCCTCTGTGTTGAGCCATAATAATAACCATCATCATCATCATCATCATCATCATCATCATCAGGCATAAGCATGAAATCACTGGAAGAGTAGGAAATCCCTTCTTCCAAAGCACGCCCACCAGACTGTGTCTGTTTAAGGTACACAAACGCCCAAGCTAATGCGCAGCTTTTAGGTCAGGGGATATTTTGGACTCAACGAGCCTGCCAGTGCTGAAGGGATTAGTGAGCTGCAGGAAAACACATTCCACCATCCAGAGCCTCTCGGGGAACAGATAGTTTAATGACGCCCTAGGAATACAAGCGAACTGTGGTTAAACAATAATAATGCAATTGTTCAGATCATTCTGGAAACATCACATCACAATGTGTTTGTTTATTGCGGGGGAATCTTGCATGCAAAAATTATACTAACAGCTCTCTTCCATGATTTTAATCATGTCATAGCGTTGTAAACAATGGTGAAAACAAAAACAAAGTCAGTCTTTTTTCATTTCAGCAGTGCTGTTATGTGAAGTGCTGTGATGTGATATAAACGGGATGCCACGATAAGCTGAAACCTTTTTTCACATCCATTACATTGTGCTAATTGTATTTACATTCTGGTGTATTGTAGCGTCGTTGTATTGGAATAAGTATGTCAGGCAGCAAGCAGCCCCCAAATAGCAGATATAATCCTGTAGGTCACTCACATGCAATACAAAATACTTGCAATTCCAGAAGAAATGTCGTTCATACTTTGTAGGTTAAAGTTGGGATCAGGGATTATCTTAACTGCACACCAAGTGTAAACATTCACAGCCTTCACTAAGTCACATTCCTTAAGTGACTGGAAGCTCCCATCCTTATATTCATAGTATGTTTTTAGCTGGAGGTTTAATCACAATTACACAATAACAAGGCGCCACGT
>OMKP01090534.1:0-12814 GCA_900302375.1 Bathygadus melanobranchus | reverse complement strand
TGTTCTTTCTAGTTGAATGGTCATATCTGGTGAACTTCACCTGTCTTTGTTTTAGATTGTGGAGATACTGCCTCCTGCAGCCCTGACAGTAGATATGCTTCCACTTCTGTTGGGAGATACAGATTACCCCCGCACTCGCCAATGGTATGTCTCAGTCAAATGTTCCGGTCAGGATGTTGACCATCACAACTGAATATAAATATGCACTCCGTTTAACAGATTCAAGGTTTAATAGACATGTATTTAGCTTTACCAAGATGTTTCACTTTTTCTGATAAAATGTAGTCAGGGCAAACAGGTGAGCAGGGGAAGTGCAGTGTGTGTAGAAGTGAGCCAAGCATATCACAAGCACTACTCGTTTTGTGCTGGAAAAAAATGAAGTAAAAATATTGCTAAACCATGCTTGATAAACAAATTAGCTCCACTCCAGCTAATTTATTTGGGAATTGGGGGATACATTCTAAAACATGTTCTACAACTGAGTAAAGTCAAGGAACATTCAAAGAACATAGTAGCCACTTAGTAATATAGCTCAAACCAGAATCTAAATACATGTTTCATTCTTTCAACTGATCGTAGGCATAATATTATATTTACTCAAACCCTCAAAACTATTTCTAGATATGTTTCATCCACTCCTTATTTCTGAGTGTATATAAATACCTTGAAAGAAAAATAAAACGTTTTTCCACTCATACAAGATGCTCATAATCCACCATGTGTTTATTGCAGGAGAAAACCTTTGGCTGCAAGGTGTGTGGAAAGGTGTTCAAACGTTCCTCCACTCTGTCCACTCATCTGCTCATCCACTCGGACACCAGGCCCTACCCCTGCCAGTACTGTGGGAAGCGATTCCACCAGAAGTCGGACATGAAGAAACACACCTTCATACACACTGGTGAGCCTGGGTACAAGTGGGCCCCTAGCGACGCAGGGGCCCACTTACACACTTTAAAATAATAAAATAAAAGGTGTGAGTGAAAGTTTTGTCCCAAATTGACAGAAAAAGAAAAACGGCAAAGATGACCCCTGTTATAGGCTGTAACTTGTGTGTGTGTCGCCGCTCACAGTGTGTGGTTGAAGTGTCGACCGTGTGGCAAATAAAGGACCAATGTCCTCTGATAACGTTTGCCACGTTGTATCCGCTCTAGTTATGAAGATGGCATGTCAAATAGGATTTCTGTCCATCCTCCTCTGGGAACAGGTGTGAATGTAGACCGCACGTGAGTTTAGATTCGCATCGAAAGTTTCGATTTCGATATCGAAAGACTTTTGCTTTGCGTTTGTTTCAACCAATCATGTTGCTGGAGGCGAGGATCTGCAAGCATGTTATTGGTGAACATAAACTCGGCCTGCGCTCGTAAACTGTAAAAAGGTTTCAATCAACACTGTGTAGACTGGCCACTGTAGAAATACAATAACTCAAATCCCCTTCTGAAAGCACTTGCACTCTTCAGTAGAAATCTCCATAACGAAACAGGAAACATGGCTTAACTCCGTCCTTTCAGTTTCTGGTTTCTTGTCCAGGCTCTGTGCCGTCTCCCGCCAGAAGTTCTGCTACAATAGTAGGACTGCTGGATCCCAGATTATCTGAGATGCAATGCATGACTCATTGACCAACTATTCACTATTAAACTGCATATAATAATACCATGAGATTTTAATGTTGCTTTCTTGGCCATGTCGTTCTTGGAAAATAGATGTTAACGGTAAATGGATTGCATTTATATAGTGCTGTGGAGTGTGTGTGGTTGGCTGGTTTAAGCAGCCTCGCATGCTAGCAGTTACCACCTGCTCTGTCTTCAGTCAACTACAAACTCTCCAGCCTCCAACCACACACACACACACACACACACCACAAGCACATTGCCTCACATTCACCCATTCATACACATATTCATACACTGACGGCCCCATTCATACACTGACCATGCAAGGCAACAGCCAGCTGGAGCAGTCAGGGTCAGGTGTCTTGCTCAGGGACACCTCGACACTTGGCGAAGGGGAGCCAGGGATTAAACAACCGCTCTACCTCCTGAGCTACTGCCATCCTGTTAACCTCACATGAGACTCATCTGGTTAAATAAAGGTTCAATAAACAAAGTGTCACAACTCTCTTCGTTTGGAGACTTATCCGGCGTCCACAAAGACACTGTTTCCTCTCCTCCTTCTCCAGGTGAGAAGCCCCACGTATGCCGTGTGTGTGGCAAGGCATTCAGCCAGAGCTCCAACCTCATCACACACTGCCGCAAACACAGCTGGGAGCGGCCTTACCACTGTCCCTGCTGCCGCTTCGGCTTCCAGACCAAGCTAACGCTCAGGCAGCACTGCTGCTCCTCCAGGCTGCAAGTGAACACTGACTGACTGACCCGTGGATGGGAAGCACATCCAGGGGAGGAAGGTAATATAATCTCTTTTTTGCAAAGATGCAATGAATCTTAATGGGAGTCAAAGGGATCTGGCTTGTAAGGACAACTGAAGCCATACCAGGAGTTTGCCATTCCCCATGCAGTATTATCTGTGTCTCAGGGTCATAGGGCCCAGGTTATGAATATTGTCATTTAGAAGCCATTTGTGACGGAAAGGACTGTATTTATGTGTAAACATCATAACGACAATATCTTATTGTTTGAAAATGAAATTAACTTCGACCATGATGGAACTTATAATAAATGATGCGTACGTTCATTTTCGAATCAATTTTTAATTATGATTGTTGTTGATTTTGTTATTATTAAGAAGTACTCAAATGCCTTTCATTTGTTGCTCAGAAGCCCAGAATTGAAATGAAAACCATGGAGGCCTACAGGAAATGAAAACCACAATGTTGACAATGTTCAAATAAACATCATTGTACTGAAAGGAGCACTGTGTAAGCTAGTTTTACATTGGTGTAGTCAATTCACAAAATGAATATGTAAAGTATAAAGTTTATGACATAGTTAACATGTGTTTGTTAACTAGAGGAAAACAGCACCATCGTTTTTTAAATATTCATAAGCTTGCAATGAAGGCAATTTTGTAAAAAAACAAACATATATATATATATTTGACAATTTATATATGGATAGACTTGTAGATCACAATTTGATTATGATGATTGTAGCTTTTCCTACTGGACTGCAATGTAGATTGATTCTATGCAAGTGACTTCAGACTTCAGACTCGTTCTCCTGTCCTTTTGTGCTACTGGACTGTAGCGACATCACTGGAGTAGTCCACGCCTGTGGTGTTCTCGTCCTCTTCGTCATAACACCGTATTTTTACACATACAGAAATGAAGACTGTAGGCCCATTATATCCAGTAGCCACTGTAATGTTACAACTTTGACGGTCTATCACACAAACCCTTAAGCCGCTGTTCTTTGCTCCAGTCGGGGAACTTATTCTGGACCTTTTTGATGAACTCAACCAACAAATAATCAAATAAATCAACCCGGAGGAAGCCCTCAAGACACCTGACACCAACTGGCTGTTGCCTTGCATGGTTGACACTGTATGCCTATATGACCTATAGGCTATATCTTACTTTTGAATGCCTGCTCTTTTCTTAATTGTATTGCCGGCGCGATTCTCTCTGGAGATGATGGCAGCGATGAGGGCCGCCTCACCTTGTTGTCCTTCCCAACCTCATCGATGATCCTGACATTCTTCCATTCTCCCAGAATCCTGCTCAGCCATTGCCTGAGATGCTTCTACCCCGAGAGAGAGGACTGTGATACTGTGATTTTGATAAACATGGTCTAACATACACTTAAACCTGCACTATGTACGTTTTCACATTAGCTACCTCTAGTGGTTGGAGTTAGGGTTAGGGTTAGGGTTAGGCACAGTTCACCCTATAGGAACGTCCAGGCCTACTTAAATATATACAAAAAATGGCAATGACCAATACTAACCTCGAGGTGGCACTGTTACACTGCATTCAAGGCAGTATACAGGTCATCTTAAGGATGACCTGTATACTGCCTGACATTTAGGACTTTGGAATACATACAGTACATACATACACAATTACACATATCCAATAAAATAAGCAAATTATATGAATTAAACTTAATTGTGGGCTTATTTTTCTTGACTTGTACGAGAGGTAGATCTTTGCTGATTCACAAACACTGGTCCGGGTCCATTGAGGACATTATCTCAGCTTCTGTATTGCTCGCAGGCAGCGCTTGAATTGGAATGAAAAGGGTGGCAGTACTCAGCACCACATGGCTTTCATAAGCAAGGGCTGTTTTTGGCTGGTTTGCTGAAATACATGACCCAACCAGTACGGTTATACTACTAGTTGATTATTACCAGACATGTTTCTCTCTGTACAAAAAACTAAACATACATTTGTAATTAAAAACATACCATGCTTCACATTATAATTAATTATTCAATTATGAATTCTGCTTTCTCAACTAACCTCCTTGTCCCAGACAGCCATCTCTGATCTGCATAGCAACACACACACAGACACACACATCAGTAATCAGAATCAGTTTCAACTGCTTTCTTTTGGCGTTCTTAAGTAACGCTTCCAAATACATTTCCTTAGCGTTAGCAAATAATACTGTGAGTCAGAGCTGGCACAGAGAGGACGTCTGCGTAAGCTAAGTCAGTTTACACGGCAAGTAACATGTTGCAGTCTGGGTGATGATGATGTAATAAACTGGAATGTCACTGGTTTTTGTAATCAACTACAGATCGACTATTTGAGATGGGATTACTGTTGCATTAGCCATTGAGACGCATATTGCAGCATAGTCCCACCTAACTCCATGGGAAATTGTTCTAATTTAGAGCCGTTTTGGCAAGAAATGGCGAGAGTTGCAAAGTACAAAAACCATTGGATATCGGGATAGGGCGGGATATGCTCACTTTGATTACAATTGAGACTTCCATTACGCTACACCTGAACATGTATGTAGACATCATGAATTTTGGGACCATGGATTCCTTCACAATTGTCTGGCAGGAAATGTCCTGCAGGATTCCAGCAAGGGATTTCCTGCAGGATTTTTTGGTGAGGATAGTTTTGCAGGAAAACCTACAGAATTTACCCTGCATTAAAATGAATGGGAATCCAGAGTGACCTCCTGCAGGAATTAGGTCACAATCGTTCACAATTCATTGCAGGATTACTACATATAATTCTACAGAATTTCCTGTTGAATGTTTAGGTATATGTAGGTAAATAGGTAATAGGTAAATACTACTTTTTGGAGAGAAAAAAACAATAACGTGACAGATTAATACGATTTTAAGTGTAACTGCAATTCTGAAGACCTACTTTAACTTAGCTCATTGATTCTAGTGAGGAGCTAGGAAAAGTATTCACATGGCTCGCTCAAACCAGAAGTCCCAATTGATAATATTCTCTTGAATGAAAAGTGAATGGATAAGTCATATTTTCCACAGCTCAACAATGTCTACAGTTACACCCAATTACTTAAGTATCCCAATCTTCCCTCTAAACACAAATCTGGAAACCAGGATACAAAAGTTGCAATGTGTTGGAATGTGGCAAGCAGGCCGGATGAAACAGTTTTCACTTTGACGAGGATTCTTCATGATACGACTAATCTGGGCTAACCATTAACCATAAGCTATAGAACACACACACACACACTTTGTGTTGAAATTAAAGACTTTGGTCCATTAAGCAATATGGAAAGAGTCATACATGAAGTAGCAAGGTCAGAAATGGAAGCAATCATGGAAAAACAAAAACATTATTAACTATCTAAAATAACAAACACCAACACTGTCATTACAGTGCTTTACTTTGGTTGTGGGACTTTTACATTTAGTATTTAGATATGTAACAGTTTTTGGTAGGTAGGCCTTGTGACTAAAGAATAGAAGTATTTGTGAACAGATATCACAATTGCATTAGGCCTACACGAAAAAATGTAACAAAGAAAGTACAAAGCAGAAAAAGTATTTGACTTTTAAAAATTAAACTTTTAAAAATTTAAAAAATTTAAATTAAAAACGAAGACATAAAATGCTTACAATCAATTGGGAAATAAAGGTTGTAAAGCATAACCATTATGAGACTTCACAGAAAACATTTATCATAACAATAACCATACTGTTTTCAACAGGGGTAAAGGCAACAGGACATTTCTGTTTGTGAACGGTTTTGCTTTTGCTCTTGGATCCTATCACACCCCAAAATGCTCCCAGCTGCTGATTTCAGAATAGAAGGCATCGCCCGGGCAGGAGGTATAATTGACTATCTGACGGTGTCCGAGGAGGGTGTAGTTCACAGCTAGTCTCCCTCCGCTGACCGCACACTGCACCAGGCGACGGCGTAGCAGGTCCGTGGAGTAGCGCGAGGGCAGAGTAGACGTGTAGTCGCCGATGATTGCCACGCCGTAGCCGATGGAGTTGCGCCCCCTAGTGTGCGTGCCGCGGTGTTGCCAGCCGCTGCCCTCGTAAACGTAGCCATCAGAGCCCACCACAAAGCTGGGGAGGGTACGAAAAACCCCACAACTGAGAGTATTAACTGGCAATATGTCACATGTCAACAGTGGCCTTTTGGATCAATACCCAAATCAAGTGCCATGATATGAAATCATTAAATTGCCCAGAGGTTCCGAACATGCTTTCCATTGATGATGAAGGACTGAAGTACCTGTATCCAATGTCGTTCCAGCCTCGCTCGTCTTGGTGGAAGCGCTGCATGGACCGCATGTCTCTGGAGCACGTTGTGAAGGACAGGCAGGGCGAGGAGGGCTGGTAGGTGTGGTGGATGTAGAGGTAGGGCAGCGGGAGAGACAGTGGCATGGGTGTGCTTCGATGGCCCTCGGCTCCCCACTGGCACCGGGGGATGATGGGCGGGCAGTCTGCACGGAGGAAACACCCAAGACTGGATGACCCAAGTCCTGCACTCTAGGAAGTTTAAGACTCACCACTAGTGTTAGTGATTAGTACAGTGGTTCTATTGGTGGTACTATTTTTAGTATGTATGTACCCCCTCGAAAATATTTTTTCAGCCAAGTACCCCTCTTACCAACACAAATCATTTTAGGGAGGGAAAATATGTGTTTTTTATTTATGTGCACATAATATATTTGGATGACTGGAAGTTTTGTCTTAAAAAATCTGGATGGCTTACTGACATGACGTAACATGTTGGTGTTTCTGTCTTAGCTGTATCTTTTTAGCAGACCCCTTCTTTCTCCTTGTTTTTAGATATTTTCCATGTGCCCCTTGGGGTACACGTACCCCCATTTGAGAAACACTGAATTAGTACAACCAAGAGGGACGATGAAGTCTGTGGGATCTGGTGGCTCTTTGCATTGGCTGGAGCCCCAAAAACATGGCAACTTATGAACCAGGAGTTGTTCATCATTTGTGAATGAAACCCCCAGAAGTATTCATTTTTAAGTGCAATGTTAATGAAAGGGGCAATCGATAACTCTTTACTTGTAATCTTGACAAAAAAGTCATTAAATAATGTTTTATGGATTTATTTGTACACCCTGTCTTACTGTAACCCTTTAATGAAGTTCTCGTTCTTGTTTTAACCTTTTATATTGTGGGCATATATTGTATGGCCACTTTTTATATAATAAATATATATACACACCGGTATACATACCATTCGTGTATACCATTCACAATTCGTTATTGTATGCTTTACTTAATTTGTGATCACTTACCCCAGTACTTGTGAGTGAAGGACTGCAGCCCCTCCTTCACCGACACCTCCACTCCGTTGTCCAGGGCGATCCACTCTGTCTTCTCCAGCTTCCACACCAGCACCAGCGTCTCCATCACCTGCCTCTGGGGATCCAGAGGCTCCAGGAGGGACCTGGAGACCTCCCGTCGCTTTACACTGATGTGGCCACTCACATCCTCCAGCCCACGGCCCTGGTGCAGGACATAGCTGTAGTACTCTCTCAGCATTTCACTGAGCCTTGGCATTTGGGAGGCAGACGACAAGTTCCTGAGGTCGGTGCCCAGTATGGCCCCGTCCATGCCCCCGTTGATCAGGGCATCGGTGGCCAGGGTCGGCGTCCGGAGCAACCGGTACACCCTGGGCTGCTTCACACTGTCCCAGCACCCGTCAGGCCCCAGGCGATGCGCGGCAGGGAAGTCCTGCAGGCTAAGGAAGGACAGGCCCAGAGACCGGCCCAAGGTGAGGGGGAAGATCCCTCCCGCCGCCGCTGCAGAGGCTCCCCCTTCCACCTCTACCTCCCGGGCCCTCAGCCCCGCCTCGATACCCAGTAGCAGAGGAGCCAGTGCCACTGTTGTGCCATCTGGGGCCAGCACCACCCCCCGCTCCTCCCCGTGGTCCGTCACGATGTGGTGCACGGCCTTGTCGAAGAAGCTAAAGGAGGAAGAATTCAAGATGGCCTGGTCCAGGGTGACGGAGTAGCCAGGGAGGTGGTTGGAGGCGCCCAGGTAGTGAACAGTGAGCGGGTCGTCGTGGCCCGCAATCCTGCGCAAGGCCCTGACGAGGGCCAGTGGGGTCAGGGTGGGGTTGGAGTGTTCCACTTGTTCCACGGCACTGATGAAGCTCTCCATGTTGCGCAGGTGGGGGGTTGACACTGGAGCTAACCAATAAACAGTAAGCAAGTAAGCAAATAACATAACTAAACTATGTGGTCCTCATCAAACCTAACCGCAATTAGAAAAGTTAAATCCATATGTTACTAAATGAAATAGGTCATAACACAAGTTGCTGTATCACAGAGAATCAGTGGCTCATTTAACATATTTAGTATTAAGGGAAAAAAGATTATGTACTTTTAAAATTACAATTACAATTTCAATTACATGGGCGGCATGGTGGCTTAACCCACTAACGCGCCTACCTTATAGGTGAAACGCCTCTCTCTTTCAACCCACTTTCCTGTCTCTCTCCACTCTCCTGTCCATAAAAACATAATAAACAAATTATATAAGTAAATAAATAACATATACCTGCAGGTCGGCTATGGGCGCCGTAAGACGATACAGCCAGAATCAGGAAGAGCGATTGTCCAAATGAGGCCATGTCGTCTTTGATTTCTCTGTCACTATAAAGAAACTCTTGAAATAGGTTCCCCAAATATTAATCTTTACAAAAAAGATGTTCAACTCCCCACACAAATAATTGGGGAGTTGTGTATTTGAGTAAGTAGTATGCGTATGTGAGTTTGGTCTTGTGTCCCCACAGGAGGGGAGGGTACTGTGTACACTATGCTTCCAAATATCGATTGAGCCAAAGTTTAATGGTGTTATTCTAAAAACAAAGTCCGGTTGACCTTGTTTCTAGGTTACACATGCTAGCCTGCACGCTAGTGGACTGCTTGTTCTCTCAATCAGATGGTTCATCCTGCCCACGATTTACTGACAGATACAATATCACTTTTATAATAGGTAACAGTAGTTACATGCGAGACTCAAACTTAATTGTTCTCTATGTTCTCTGCCAGAAATTTAGGTCTTTCATAATTTTCATATACTCAAATAAGGGATGCGTTCTCATTGTAGTAGTTTAAGAATGTATTTTATTTCTTATGTCTTGCTATTGTATAAAGAAGCATTCATCACAGCGCAGTACTTTTGGTCATGTGCTTTTTAACAAAAACAATAACATGACATGTGACGACGTGACGTCGACACCCGGAACAGGAAGTATTTCCACTTAGACGACAACATTGGTAGGTATCTACATTCTTGGATGAAATGTATCCTTCACTGTCGAACGTTGTTATGCATTTAGGCACATTGTGCTTTTGCACAGTCTTTGTCATACATTGCTGACGAAGGTTGGAATAGCGGCTCGCATATTTGACTCCTTGTTTTTGCGCGTAACCTTTTAAAATGCATGACTCCCCGGTTTGGCTACTGTGCGCGTTTAGTATTTGTTGATACTGCGTTTCACCTCTCTCTTTTTCTCTTCATCCTTATGTTTCCTAATAGAAGATGGAGACTCGGTTCACCAAAGGCAAGTCCGCTATTCTGGAGCGACCGCTGACACGGCCCAAAACAGAAGTGAGCGTCAGCGCGTTCGCTCTGCTGTTCTCCGAGATGGTGCAGTATTGTCAGAGTCGGGTCTACTCCGTGTCCGAACTCCAGGCCCGGTTGGCAGAGATGGGTCAGGGCGTAGGGGTCAGCCTGCTGGACGTCCTGGTTCTGAGGGAGAAGAACGGAAAGAGGGAAACGAAAGTGTTGAACATACTTCTTTTCATCAAGGTAGAGAGACTCTGTGTCTGTCTGTCTGTCTGTGCACGTGTGTGTGAGCGAGCGACATATTAAAAGGGATTTTGTCTGCAGGTATCCGTGTGGAAGTCCCTTTTCGGCAAGGAGGCCGACAAGCTGGAGCAAGCCAACGACGACGACAAGACCTACTACATCATAGAGAAGGAGCCCCTGGTCAACCTGTACATCTCGGTGCCCAAGGAGAACAGCAGTTTGAACTGTGCTGCGTTCACAGGCGGCGTGGTGGAGGCCATCCTCACCCACAGTGGCTTCCCCGCCAAGGTCACCGTCCACTGGCACAAGGGCACCACCCTTATGATCAAGTTCGACGAGGCGGTGATCGCCAGAGACAAGGCACTGGAGGGCAGATAGATAGATAGATGTGTGTGTGTGTGTGAGTGAGTGAGAGAGAATGATGGGGAGATCGGCTGCTCTAAGCTCCGTCGGACTGTCAGACTTTTAACTAATCATTGTCAGAGGGTTAGTAACGATGAAGTCGCATTTTACAGTGTCTCCATGGACGGCTCCATGCGGCCAAAACCAGAGCTTCAGCGACGTGCCAGATGAAATGCATGTATTTACTTGCCTGCCACAGTGGTGACAGCTGCATGTATCGCCAAGACCAACATGTAAACACCACCAGCTTTTGAAACTTGGCCGAAAAAGGGAGATTGATCCGTTTCTCAAGGGGAGCCAAGGTGCTGTCGTTACAACACACTTAAGATACTGTTCATTTTATTGTTCATGAGGTTTTGGTTTTCTGTTCATCACAAAGAAATATTAATAAACTATATTATGAAAACAAAGTGCGATTCTTGGAGATTTATGGTAGCCTAGATGGCAAGTTGTACTTGTAGATGATGCAAAAATGTGCATGCAAATACATAAACTGCTTATAGCCTATAAACTAATTGAATACTTGTACACCTTATTTGATAAATCTATCTTGATTTAAACTTTGGACAAAGAGGACTATTTCAATCCTTGTGCACTCAAGGGAACGTACATGCCTTATTTTATAAATCTGTCTTGATTGACAGTTGGGACAAAAGAGGACTTTCAATCTTCTTTCAATTATTTTTTGTGTGGTTATGAAGGACATTGCTGGCTGTCACGTGCTTTACGTCACATGATCCGTTAGGGGAAGCGCTTCACCAAGCGCAACAACACACACCGCCGAACTGCACTCTGCCATATGGATGTTCCCAGACCTCTAGTTCTCATGTATTATACAGCCGTTCTTATTATACATCCATGATCTACACATTTTGTCGCCGACGGTTGACTGACTAAATAAATCGGGCCATTGTTGTTATTTTGGCGCTGATTTCTAAACAAGTAGTAGTAGTTTTCCAAACAAGTCATGGCTGCAAATGGGAACCACGACGACTCAGGTAATTCTGCCAAATTTAGACTTCCACACATTGCTTGATGGCCCGCTACTGTTCAAATAGCGTTTGTTATGTATATCCAGTTGTCAGAGAACATGTCAGTCTACTGTATGCTGTGACATACAGTATGTCAGGCAACAGGAGACAACGGTGCTTGTCTCACGCAATAGAGATGAAACTGGCTTTGTTCCTCACAGTCGCTACTTCTACAGAAGCTTTTCCTAACACCTGGCAAACTACACTATTGTGGCTATGGGCTGTTGGTTTTTACATATTCCTTTATTGAGAGTTATTTGGGTGTGTCTGTTTATACGCATATATGTATATGTGTGTGTCTATGTTTGTATGTATATGCATATATTTCATATATTTAGTTAATATGTACTTATATATACTTTGTGATTGAAAAGCACTCTAAATAAAATTTGAATTTTTAAATAAACACGTTTCGCAAAGTAAACGTAATAGGCCTATTGCTGAGTTTAATATATTTACTTTTGCTTTGTATCACTGATTGGCAGTATGCCAGTGCTACGATAATGATACCGAGTAGTTGACCTAATTTATTGAGTTTTATGAAACGGAGTTCTTGTAAATAAGCCTATTGTTGTAACTTCACCCAAGATCCAGTTACGCTCCCCATCTCCTAAACTCCATCCCTTAACTCCGTTCAGCAATTCTGTCTGGCATGGATGATCATCTCATTTAGAGATTGTCCGCATGTGTTTAACACATGGTGAATAACATGCTGTTAAATAGGACTTTGCACTTTTTGTTAATTGTTGAGCACCACATTTTTTTAATGTGTTCTTTTTAATATGGTCTGTTGTCTATCCATTGTAAGCAATGGTAATACGTGACCTCCACTGGCTCCCTGTAATTGCTTGCATCAAAGACTTTGGTGCTGGCCTACAAGGCTGTCAATGGAACTGCCCCCACCTACCTCCAAGCACTGGTCAAACCTCATGCCCCAGCTCGAACACTCCGCTCAACCACTTCAGCTGGCCACCTGGTACCACCATCACTAAAAATAAACAAACGTCACTCCACCAAATCACAACTCTTCTCTGTCCTTGCACCACAGTGGTGGAACGACCTCCCGACAGAGGTCAGGACAGCAGAATCACTGACCTGCTTCCGCAGGAGGCTCAAGACCCACCTATTCAGAGTCCACCTGTACTCTGAATAGCTTCACCTCCTACCCACCTTTCCCCACCTACCCGATCAATACT
>OMKP01090533.1:28889-53111 GCA_900302375.1 Bathygadus melanobranchus | reverse complement strand
GTTCATGAGATGTTGTACAGGTTGTTTAGTGCACTGTTGTTGGGGAGAGTTCGGGAGAGGCCGCCCCTTTCGGGGGTGTGTGTGTGTCCGGGGGGTGGGGGAAGGGGTTAAGACGTGCGGAGTTATGGAGTTCTGTAAGGCGTGGCTGTGGCCGACAATAGCCGAAATAAAGAGTTATTTTGTACAGCGACGTGATCTGGCTCTTCAATAGCGGTGAACGCTACAATATATATATATGTGTGTGTGTGTGTGTTTTAATGTGTCCTGTTGGGATGTGATTGAATGTACCCTTTTTAATAGCAGATTTCTGCACGTCAGCCATTATTTGCAATGGATTTCATAAGACAACACACTTAACACCATCATCATGCTGCTGCTACTGTCAGTTGGCAATCATTGTCAGTACCCTTCTGTCCTATCTGAAAGTCATAAAGACTACAATAGTAATGAACATTACTGAGGCACTTAGTTACTGTGGGATTACTTAAACACCCCTTCCCCTCCCTCAAAATGGATTGCACTAAATATATCAATAAATGTTAGGATGTCATTGCTCTTGCTCTTGTCATTGCTCTTGACCATACAAGTTTAAGAACGTAATACAAAAAAAACCAAAATAGTAAACACGCTGTTTATGAGGCTACATTAATCAGGTGACGTCGAGCGTTTTGAGCGTGGAAACGTTGACGCAACTCTCTCCTCCAATGTGCTTTGTCGAATTCCTATTTTCACCACCAAGTTTCCCGAGAGCCACGTGTTTCACTGTCTAGTCAGGTTACGCCCTTAGAAAGTATACAAAACAAGGAGTACCCGCGACCTAGTTAGTAATATTACTGCGCAGCGCGGAAGTCAAGGACTTTAATGGATACGTAGAAGCATAGTGCTCAGTTTAGGTGTTAGTGGTTGTTATAGCCCATTCAAGTCGTTTAAGTAGGTAGAATGTTCATATATATTTAGTAATAGTTAGTACATACTGTGGGATTTGGGCTATTTGGACTCGCAGAGAGGCGAAGTGCAGAACAGCATTCCGTGCTTATTGGGTTCATCAAAGAGCAAAGGTAAGTGTATTTATATTGTGAAATGAGATAATGAATAGGCTACTCGGATATCAAATCCGCTGTAACCAGAAATCAGGGCTGGGTTAGTGATTTATCCGTGATTTATCCGTGATTTCTGAAGGAACTAGGCGTATTACTACATGTTATTTATAGTCAAATGCTCATTTGGAACCGTTTTCACAAATGTGTCAAATAAAATGTAATAGTGTAAGATGTCGAGCCAACGGTTTGACTATTTTTTTCAACCTTGACTGCCGTGATGTCGCCAATAAATAAACTATAGTTCTTTACGAATGTAGGTTGTGCCGTGTCCGATACAACGCATATTTAGGTGGATTTAGATGTTTTCCAGTTTTTCATGAGCATTCTCGTCCCTAGATGTCCCAGTGGCAGGAGCTGCTGAACCTTGACTCTGTCTATCAGACCCAGGTCATCCAGGTTTACGTCGAGAAAAACTTCCCGCAGGACATACGGCGCCTTCTCAGTGACTGGATCGAGGCCCAACATTGGTAAAGGATCATTACGCCTAATACAAAATAGATGGATATATCTTGGATCGTTAATTCATATTGTTAATATCTAATACGAATCTGTTCCTCCATTGTTCCAGTCGGACACTGACAACTGAGGTCTAATGTTTGAGGTCATTCGTTCAACTTTAAACGCCGACAACATTGTTGGCATTGTCAACATTGTCTCAATGGTTTATTTCTTCTGTATTGTACTATTGCAGGGAATCGGCAGCATCCAATGAAAGCCAAGCCAGGGAACTTTTCAACGAGATGCTGCGCCAGATGAGCGACCGCTACCGCCGTCTGGTCCAAGAGAACAAACTCTTAGAGGCCCCCAATTGCGTATTTCTAGACAACAAGGTGCAGGTAGGACAACTGCTTCCATTCCATGTCGTTTATAAAATGAAATCGTGTCCTTGCTCGTATCATACATTAAATATCCTCAAGCAAGCACCATTCATGTGTATGTAATAGGCTATGTAATTCAAGAATAGCCAAGTTAAGTTCTGGGATTCCATTGGATTCTTTGGATTTTGTATATAATTGGATTTATTTTATTTTGTCAGTATAATATTACCATATAATATACTTACTGCTTTGTGGTATATTTATCTTTATACATAGCATATTTTCTAGTCTAGAATATTTTATCTTTCTAGTATATTATGCCCTAAACAGGTAGTTGCTGGTGACTTTCAGTGCCCATTCTGACTTTGTGTTATTTTGTGCATCTGACAATATAATATTTTAACTTGAACATTGAGAAAAAGTTAGGGCATTAAGGAACAGGTAGGGGTTAGGGCGTTTTGCCCCGGTATGCCCACTACAGGTCATCTTACGTGTCACACACTCTCAGACCCTCTTCGAGGCGAACCCAGTCAACATGGCGCTGGTCATCGCTCAGTGTTTGTCTGAGGAGAAGAGGATCATTACATCAGCGATGCCAACCCAGGTCAGTGGTTCCTGCGTGTTATGAAAACAGTCACCCTAGCTGGACCTGCAGATGGTACCATAAGATATACATGTAGTGTATATGCAATCAAAATGAGATTTAACTTTCTTTTTGTTGGCAGTTGAATGTCATTCATCTAAAATGTCTGGATATGCAAAGACTTCAAGTCATGAAATGCCTCAGGTTAAATTGGCTCTGTTCAACAATTATTAGCCATTTAGTAATTTAGCCAACACTTTTATCCAAAGCAACTGAGAGTACATTTGTTTTTATTTTAAGATACATGTAATTAAGGAGCAGGTAGTTATTTATTTAGCGTAACTGTGTTTATACTGAGCAGCCTGACTATCATTCATTGTGTCATTGTAATTAAAGCAGCTCCAACCATTAGCAGCTTAAGTCATTAGATAAAAAGTGTTTTATCTTCAAATAATCTAGTACATGACAGACTAGACAGACAGACAAACAGATATGTTATTACTTAATAACTAATTTAGCATTTTACCAAAATAATCACAGACCATGTTGCTTAATACCAGGTACTAATCAATCAAAGGCAGCTCAGAAGCTTGTTTACAGCTCATAATACATCCAGCAGGGTGCAAACCGTAACACAGTAACAGCTTTTATTTTAATTAAAAAAACGCTGTCTATATATGCATCTATAAATGCATATATAGACGTATATAGTGCTCCCTGCTGCACATATTATTATTTTAATGAATCATTTAAATATAAAAAAACATTGTTTTCAGCCTATATGGCCTGTGCTCAGGGCCGGCCCTGGTTAAGCCTCTTGCTCAAAGCTGATTGCAGACTGCGGCCATTGGACCTTTGGGCTGGTAGTTAACTATTTGAAAGAATCATCACGGCTTTCTTCCCCTTTTCTTCTTGAAATATCTTTTCAGGACACAGGGATTCAGTTTGAAAGTGGCTGGGGTCCGTCTTAAATATGTAAACACATCTCTGTTCATAGGACCACACAGCAAACAATGCAGCGATGGAGAGTGAGACAGCGCTGGACAATTCCATCAGTGAACTAAAGAGGAATATTCAGGTAAGGCCCATTCCCATTTCTTTTTTTTTTTACCCCTATCCCTCTTTTTCGAGTGCCTTGCTTTTTGACTTGCCCCTCGGAACAGAGTTACAAGGGGTAGTGGTTGAACTCTACCTCTATGAAACGGGACAACCCTTCAAGACCCTGATACACCATCAGTAGCCGGCGATGGCGTTTACAGAAACAGACGCGACAAGTTTGTTGCCGTATACATTTCAAATCTTATACCGTATGTAAATGATACAAACAGCGATAGTGATAAAGTGATAATGCAGTTGGTTATGCAGGGTTTGGAAGTGCAGGTGACGTTGATTTCATTGATTTATTTTAGTGTGCAATGTGTGGGTTCTGTGGTCCATGTGGCAGATTCAGCTTCTGATTGTAATGGATGCCCTCTGCTGCGATCGATCTTGAGTGTGCCCCTGAAAAATCTCTTAACTCTCTATCTCTAACCCTAACCCTCTAACCCATTTGCAGGGCAGATACTTGCTTGGGATTTTACGACAGTGGTTCCCAAACTTTTTTGGGCCTGTGACACTTTTTTGATCTGACAATTAACCCCAAGGTTGGGTCCCACTGTTAGTGATAGCACAACTCATTTTAGAGCATATTTTTATATAACCATATTCAGTGTCTAAAGAAACATCCATGAAATGATTGCCTGCTTGAAAAAGTTGAATAACAAGTGATTTTTTGGTGCAGGGTACTGTTTGTAAAATCAAGTCAATCGATGAGCAGTTGGGCAATTGCGACTTCAGCTTGAAAGCGTGGCAAGATGAAGGTACATCCCGATGGAAACCATAATAAATTGAACTCATAATGTGCCTTTCATAGCGACCAATCCCAAAGCACTTAAACAACCAGCGTGTTTACATGTACACTAACAAACCATCTTAATCGGATCATTTGAATTTAGTAACGTTTAGTCGTTATGCTACTAGACACCTTGAACATCACCCAGTGTACTTTGTCACGTAAACACCTTACACACATTCATTCATCCTGCGCATGCCTCAGAAGGTCAGCGGTTCACACCACATCCATTTCGACATGTAAACGCACTCGGTTTCCGTGACTACCCGCTACCTGACGCATCTGGTGTGTTTGTTTTGTCGTCTCCAGTGGATCAGCTGAACGGATCGCCGGTACCCCAGGACCTTCAGATGAGGAAGACGGACATCGACAAAATGCAATTCACTCTGCTTCAAACCAGACTGGTACACGTCTCATCGGTTTTACTTCCCCCGTGTGTGTGAGCCCGCTTTCTGGAACTGACCTCCTGTACAGCTTTACCTCAGAGGAGCTAAAACTATTCAGATAGAAGGAGAAAATGTTTTAGAAATGTTAATTGGCAAATCCGTTCCACCAATTTCCCTGGAAAAATTGTAGCACTGCCAGTAAAGATCAGGCACGACCTATATATGTGAACAATGTTGCGACATTAACCGCACAGGCATGTACAACAAGCTGACACGCGTAGCTCTGTTGTCGAACTGTGTGAGCCAACCACAACATCCTCAAAGAGGTGACAAGTTTATTCCGTGCCGGCTTTGCAGCGTAAACACCGTTATTAATATACAGTACATCCATGGTAAACACATGCGGGAGGGAGATATAAACCACTGTGCAACTTAAAGCTGCTCAGTGGACTGAGTAGTGACAGGTTTAAATAGCTTCTGATTGCTCAAAGCTGATTGCAGACTGCGGACATTGGACCTTTGGGCTGGTAGTTAACTATTTGAATGAATCATGATCGGCTTTCTTCCCCCTTTCTTCTTGAAATATCTTTTCAGGACACAGGGATTCAGTTCAAAACATTTGAAAGTTGCTGGGGTCCGTCTTAAATATGTAAACACATCTCTTTAAGCGACGGATTGGTAAAAACAGTGAATTGTACAGATACTGTTTTCAAACTGCAGTGATTCCGGTGTAAAGGTAACAGAGGACTAATCAGTGCTATGTGAACGGTAGCATTCCGATAAAGAAGAGGAAAGGCGTGCTTGTGTTAACACAGAAGCTGCTACGGCAATCTTCTGGCAGTGTTACGGCATCCATGTGTGAAAGGAGCTTTTGTGTAGCTACTCCAATTTTGATTGTGTGTTTCGATTTCTCTCAGCCTCACTTGTAAGTCGCTTTGGATAAAAGCGTCCGCTAAATATAAATGATATGAAACATATAAATATATTTTATTGTCCAATGGCTGTGCAGGACCTGGGTTACCTGATAGAGAATGCAGTGAAACAGGCAGAGCAGGTGGTGTCCATGGTGGTGGAGGAGCTGCAGAGCTGGAGGCTCAGACAGCAGCTGGTCTGCATTGGAGCCCCACATGACTCCAGCCTGCATAAGCTGCAGACCTGGTACTGTACTTTACTGTGATGACTAATATAATAAGCACACGTCTCCTGGATCCCTAACACTTCTCTGCTGGATCCCTAGCACTTCTATGTCTGTACATCCTTTCACTTTGTAGCTTCCTGTATGTTAGTATGTCCCGGCACTTGAAATAGTACTAGCATCGTATTCCGGCTACCTTGCTGCAACCAAGCAATTATAATAATAATAATAATAATAATAATAATTACTATTAATAATATTAGTGTGTGTGTGTGTGTGTGTGTGTGTGTGTGTATATATCAGGTTTATGTTGGCTGCAGAAGCTCTGAGCCTGCAGCTCCAACAGCTGAGGAAGCTGCAGGAACTAGATTGGCAGTGTCCACCCAGTGATGTTGTGTCATCCATGAGGACACAAAGTGAGGAGAAGACATGGGGCCTGTACACAACCCTCCTGAGGAAGTGAGTCATATATAAATATGTATATATGTCAAGTGATCAAAAAATGGGTCTAATCGATTACATGTTTTGTAATTAATTAATTAACCTGTCCTCTACCACTGAAATTGGCCTGCAATCAATTTAGCGACTGAGTTGGTGAATCTGTCACAGGTAGATTTATGTTCCTTTTGTATCAGGCATGCGAGAAAAAAACGAGAAAAACTGCGGAAAAAATCGGGCAAACAAAATCACCTGTCAAATGTTTGCATCGGTTATGACGGGAACATGCAGGATTTTCCAATCAGAATCGCGCCAGTGAAAAACGATCTTATGCGCCGTCCTTTCACCAAAATATCCTATGTATTTAGAGGATTCATTTTTGAATCCAAGTGTAAAGTAGTGTAGTGAATGGCAGTTTGTGGATGCGGGGGATTATAATACGCGGGTGTGTCTTGGTGTGCATTTGAAGCGTTCTTTAAAACATCCATGTTTTGAAGACGTTCGTTTCTGAGGTTTTTTCCCTGTTCGATAGCTAAAAGTAGACTATCGCTCTTTTTCACTCTTTCTGAGAAAGTTGGCATCCGACATGAAACTGTTGCGATACAACTGCATACCATCAAAGCAACCTATGTTCACGTACCGCAGTGCAAGTAGGCATGGGGCGCTGCCTGCTATCGAGATGAATGATCATTACACATAACAGATAGCCATAATTACAGGTCTATGAATGCCGATTACCATTATGGATGCAAAGAGGACGACTGAGAAACATAAATAGGCTATTAAGTACATAGATTAATCTGCGTTGATTTTTGTTATTTTTGAGTAAAGTACTGTGACTGAGGAGTGCTGTCTTGCTGCGTTGCAGTGCTCTGGTGGTGGAGACCCAGCCCTGCATGGTTAGCTCCCCCAACAGACCTCTGATCCTCAAGACGGGTGTGCGTTTCACAGTCAAAGCAAGGTAAGGGCCGATGAGGACACCGCCCTGTCCACACTAGTTCAGCAGACCGCAACAGCTGTCACTTGGGTAGTTGAAATCCTATCAACTGCCGGATTTACTCCGGGGTGGCCGAACTCATTTTAGCCCCCCTAAAATTGTGCTCTATCTTTTTTCTCGCAGGTTTCTGGTGAATCTCTCTTCGTTTAATTGGATGCCCAAAGTTACTCTGGTTTTCGACAAGTAAGAAAGAGGCCTTATAGTATATAATCCAGCCAGTCATATACGTGGGCATGCATCTTTTCATACGCTGTCTTTTTTTACTAAGGGACTTTGATGAAATTGGAGCAGTCAACGGGTAAGTAATAATAACATTCATATCATTCATATTGATTGAGTTTAGTAATTGACACATTTCTCATCTCAATATTGATATCAACTCCCAGCTTCCGGAAGTTCAACTTCACCAACAGGGTAGTGAGTAAGCTGCTGGATGCGGAGGAGACAGGATTGGTGGCACACTTCGAGGGCCTGGTATTGTACCTCTTCATTATGTCTCGTCGTTTAGTTTTATTTAGTTGTCGTAATCGTATGACATGAGCAATACAAAGGCCCAGAGGATAACACATAACAGCATCAGTGTTCTTATTTCCAATGTTGTCCTCGCAGAAGTAATGCAACTATTACTACTAGTAAAAACATTCATCATAACACTTACATACGCATACTATTACAACAGTGATTAGAAAGATGCAAACATTTTTGAAGTGTTACTAAACCTTGACTTACCTACTCTATTACATAGATATTACAAGTGTTTTACCTGTGTTGGGAAGGGCGGATTGTACTGAAAGCATGATTTCTAAGGGAAGGCTATTCCATAACTGGACACATTTGTCGTATGATGGCTAGAACATTTAAGTATGCGATTCTCATATATTGATGGTATATTTATTCTGTTACATTTGAACACATATTATTATAATAATTGCATTGGAATGAAGAAAAGAGTGTTTGGATAAAATGTACATATGATAGAATGTTAGACCCCCCCCCCAAATGAAATTGAAATGGTGAAATTGTTGTATTTCAATCTTATATGTAAAATTAATTTTCAAGTATCAATAGTTGTATTGAATGTTCCATCATAGCAGAAGCTAAGAGTAATGTTTGAATCCATTTAGTCTTTTCCCAATGTGATTGTAGGAAGGTTACACCACTTGAATGTGGCCCTGTGAAGCCAGAGAATTTGATTGTGTTGAAGGACTTGCTAATTACCTGCAGTTATTTTTTTCTGAACGTAAGCTAAATTATTAAATGTCTGTTAGGACTGGAGTGAAGGAGGAATGAAACAGTTTAATATATTCATGTTGAAAATGTGTTGTTTTTTTCCCTCAAGTCACTCAAGGAAGAAAAATCTAAGCCCAACCGACAAAACGAGGTACGTTCACATTCTGTCAAACTTTGTTTTCTAGCTTTTAAATACATACAAAATACAATTATTCATGTGCAGACATACAACGATTTGATCCAGAACCATTAAATACCTAACATACTCAATGATAAAATACAGGCTTTCACACTATGGTTAGCCCTGGGGTAAACCCCCTCTTAGCCCAGGGCTAACCATAGTGTGAGAAAGTGTTCACACTACGTTCTTTTTCCCCATTATGAGGATCATTACTGCCGATATTAAAGCAGGCCTAATAATCACCGCGGCGTGCCGCTTGTGAAGTGTGTGGACAGCGTATGAACCGTGCGGGCCATGAAGGGCCGCGATGACGTCATTTTTGGTTTACACCAGCCCGCCCAGTTCGCGCGACTATAAATGACGTTTAAACTATGCGTGAAGTCCGTGAAGACATCATTTTTGGTTTGCGCTCAGTGACTATAAATTAGGTTTCACAGTGCTCTTTCACAATGAAGACTGGCTTGCGGAGGTGGCTCTTTCCTATAATATTATATATATTATAACATGCGAGAAACACACTCCAATGTGTAAGAGCACCATAATATTGGCAGTAATGTCTCCTCATACCCTAGAGTCCCCTGGCCGTGACCGAGGAGCTACACTTCATCACGTGTGTGATGAATCTCAAGCTGAATGACTCTTTGACGTTTGACATTGAGGTGAGAATGCTCATGCCCATTCCTGTCCATAGCTTGTTTTGGGGTTAAGGGTTAGTGTTAGGGTCTCGCAAATCATAGTTTTGAATGAATCAAAAGTCTGATGGAAAGGCATCAGAAAAGAATGATGTGTTCCGAGATTGGGTTAATCCTGGTCTCACAACTCAGACTTTAGCTGAATTATCTAAATATATATGGAATAGGCTCTGTAATCATGTCCCACGGCTTCTCCTACCACTGTTACACGGATGACACCCAACTATTCCTTTCTTTTCTCCCTTCTGACACCGAAGTCGCTAACCCTTTCCCACCCACTCGAACAGGGCTTGCATCCCATCCCCTCCTGGATCCCTAGCACTCGTATGTCTGTACGTCTTGGCACTACGTAGCAGCCTGTATGATAGTATGTCCCGGCACTTGAAATAGCACTTAGCATTGTGTAGCATCGTATCCTGGCTACCTTGCTGTTTTACAGTAAGGGGTCAACCTAGCAATTATAAGCTTGTAACTTGTTCTATTGACCTAACAATCAGGAGTGCTTGAAACTTGTTCTATTCAAATTGCACTGTACCATCAGTGATATATTGTTGTTTCCCACAAATGTACTTATTGTAAGTCGCTTTGGATAAAAGCGTCTGCCAAATGCCCTGAATGTAAAGAAGTTCTGCTATAGCAAAGTAGGACTGCTGGATCCGAGATTGGGTTCATCCTAACCATTGTTGGTCATTTTGCGCTGTGTTGCCAGTTCTCATGATACATCTGTGGGTTTTAACACTGTTTGGTTTCCCCATCTTGATTTGTGCAGACCAGCACGCTGCCCCTGGTGGTCATCTCCAGTAGCAACCAGGGCCACGGGGCCTGGGCATCCATCTTGTGGAGCACTATGGTGGTGGACCAGCAGCCAAAGGTTGGGCCCACTAGTTGAAGGGCGTGTTCACGCTGTCCACTTGTAATGAAGAAATGGAGCCATTTTGTGCTGAAAATGAAACAAGAAAAGCAGATTTTGTTTCCATAACAACATTGCTCAGTTCGATACGATGGCTTCTTTGTGGTTGATATTGTGGTACTTTTTACTTGAACCCGTAGTTCCTGATATTCACTCACGAGTAAAACTAAACTTTCCACCGGTAGCGACATTTCCTTTATCTTGAATGTTGTGCTTGTTGTTGTTGTTGTCAATGTCGCCATCCGCGTGCCTGCTACGTAACCCTGCCTCCTCTTCGTCGTGATTGGTCAGCTGGTCAAAGATATGCGCATATTCTCAAAAAGTTAAACTATTCTCAACTTGTGAAAGCGCTCGGCTCAGCCAAAAAAAACCACACTGCCCAGCGATCTAAAAGACTTCTTTGCACTACGTGGCCGCCTTTAGGTCATTCCCCATGCGGTTTAATGGAAAAAGGCGGTTCCTGTTTTTAAAAATAAAAAGACGATATGAACAGGCTCTACATCTAACCGCTCTGCTTTCTCTGATTTCCTGCCCTATTTCCCTGTTAAAGTCGACTATTATGATCATTATGATTATTACTATTGTTACATATGTTATCTTATCTGACAACTTGATATCATCAATCTAAATGTGTTTATACTGTTGAATGAAACTTTTCCAAACCCCTATTTAAAGCTAAAGTTTTAGCGTTGTTTCCATTTCCTATAGAACCAGTTGTTCCCGAACCCGCCCCCCGTCACCTGGCAACAGCTGTCGGAGGTGCTGAGCTGGCAGTTCCAGGCCATGAGCGGACGGGGCCTTGATGGAAATCAGCTAGCCATGCTGAGGGACAAGTTTGTGGGTGAGTCTGGGAAACGTAGTCCTACAGATGATTCCTTCAAGCCGAATAGCCTAAATCACTTCACCTCAAAAGATACATTCAAAACTGATTTAATGAATGTGGCAGATTGAAAGACATCAAATTAACAGTCAAAATACATGGCCTCAGCCATACATCAATCTAGCAGCAAGTGATCATGTTATTAACGTTCAACAGAAATGGCCTAATATATAAATACATCAAGCAACAAGTGGCCATGTTATTTACATTCAGCAGATATCTTCTCATACATCACAGAATCATACATGCATGAACTCTGCTACATCGCTGCGGTCAGCCAGTGACATCATCTCTGCTTGTTATATCTTATCCAAAAGGGTTTTGAATACATCTCGTGCAAGGCCTTCGACCCTTCTGATCTTGACTTGACGATTTTCATTGTCTACCTTTCACCTTTTCAACATTTTGTCCAGTAGTAGTCTAATATTCTCCTATCCAACGCATGATCAAAGGTTTAACCCAGCTCTTTCAAACCCATTCACTTCTCAATTGGAATGAAATGCCCCATTCGTGGTGGTTACAGGAGGCAGTGGTATCCCGATCGAGCTATCAAGCCGACCGTTAATGGATTATTTGGCTCAATGTAAACACAAGTCACTTTCCCGTCCAGCAAATAGCATCCGAGCCCAAGGATGTATTCATGCAGTCACTCTCACATATATTGTACTACCACCTGTCTCCCCAGATAACGACGGCCTTGTCTACTGGAACAAGTTCCACAAGGTAAGTAGTCAAGTTTTTTTTTGTTGGATTTTGTTTGAGAACTGCGGCACGAACCCAGATCTCAAATCTTCAGACTTCAAACTGTAGCTTTAGTGTGAATGTGCATGTATTTGTGCTACCGTGGCTAATCCAACCCTTGCGTTGCCTCTGTCCATCTGTGGCCAGTGTGACAACACTTGGGTCTGGATCGAAGGCATTCTGGACCTGATTAAAAAACACTTGTTGGAGATTTGGCGTGAAGGGTAAGAGATCCGGCTTTGCTGTCAATCACACTTACACTTCAAGTCATCTATAATTGAAAATAATACAGTTCCATATGGGGAATTGTAACATAAGTGTTGTTTTGATAAATTAATGTATTAAATGTGCTTTTGTAAAGCTACATCATAGGTGCAATGCTTTCCGATAAGCCTATTAAGTGTTTTGTAACCTTGTCCGATTAATGGCCTTTTATTATTATTTGTGTTGTTATTTGTATTTCTATTCTTCTTATTCACTCATTTTGTTTTATTTTTGGATCATTTATTTGTGTCTCAGGTACATCATGGGCTTCGTCAGCAAGGAATCCACGGGCACACTGTTGTGCAACAAGCCCACAGGCACCTTCCTGCTACGCTTCAGCGAGAGCATGAAGGAGGGGGCCATCACTTTCAGCTGGGTTGACCACTCCAAGCCCCAAGGTCATCCTGGATTCCACCTCCAGTGCCCACAGTCTAGCTGTTGGCACCCCTAACCCTAACCCTAACCCTAACCCTACCTGCTCCTTAATGAGCCGTATCCCAATTAACCGAAAGTCCCTTTGGATGAACACGTCTGCTGAATGACTAAATAATAGTCAACATCACACCTGCGCCTCTTCTAACCTTTGACCTCTGCTTGTTCCTCAACCAGTGGCCCGGGTGCTTGCCGTGGACCCCTTCACCAAGAAGGAGCTGGAGACCATGTCGCTGGCCGACAGCATCCGCACCTACCGCGTGGAAAGCCTCAGCAACAATAGCGTGATCCGTCTGCTCTATCTGTACCCAAACATCCCCAAGGACCAGGCCTTCCAGAAGTACTACAGAAAACACGGTAGCTTCTCCATTCTTACCAAGATCAGCCAAGGCTATTGTCCCAGTTCGCACGAGATTAGCAGTGCTCTTCTCCCAATTCTTCAGAAAATAGCGCTACAGTATTATAGCAAATCCTGTAGCATAGCAAGTCAAGTCAATTTTTCACATTTTTTCCTTAATCACAGTTACAGTCTCAAAGGGCTTTACAGGCCATATATTTATGACATTGGTTCTAAGCAAGGTTAGCTTCTCGATTCTTGCCTAGATTAACCGAGCGTTATTGTCCCAACTCTTTCAAGGTCAGTGCTCCAGTACTACATCAAACCCTGTAGCATAGCACGCGGGTGCTAACATCGAATACTGGGAACTGAGAAATGCAATCAGCCAAAAACAAACAAAACCAATGTTTCTTCTGGATTATGTTATGTTGAAAATGTTGTAATATGGGTCATCTGATAAAGAACTACAAATATTGTGACAAGGGTATCGCCTTAGTGACACAGTTACACTTCATTTAGTGCCTTTTCGGGCGACTATGTACCGGTTTACTAACCTTTGACCTTTTCTCACCACAGTGTCAACATCAAATGGCTACTTGCGGAGGGATCCCGAACAGGTGTCAGTGTAAGTGACATCACACGCATCTTACTCTCTTAATAAACCCTACAATGGGCAGGATTGTCCCTTAATTCCAGTAGGTTAGCTATATACTGGATCTAACAGCTTCAATGGATTTGCCCAATAGTAACAAAAAGACAGTGGCCCTCTGGCCCTGGTATTCACTGATGAAGAGAGGGGAGGGGCCAGAGGGCCACTCCTGGAATATGATTGGCTACAGCCCGGGCTCCAGTTAAATGATTACTACAAAGCAAGGCATCTACGTAGTGACAATACATTATGTATTATTACAGCAGGAATAAAAATGAACAAAAAAAGTAGTAAAGATATTAAATTATATATATATATAAGTGGCTTTGGATAAATGCGTCTTCTATTTGGCTAAATAGTAAAGGGATGTTTGTGTGCTTTCTGCTCTCCAGGGACAATAGTCCACCTTCCCCCAAGGAGAACACGAATGCCCCCAACTCACCCTCCTTCCCCCAAGGACAACATGTGTCCTCCCAGCTCCAACTCCTTGCCCCGAGGGGAACATGTGTCCTCCCAGCTTCACCTCCTTCCCCCGAGGAGTGTCCTCAGAGCATGCCACCATCAGTAGACATGGATTGGACTCAAACTTCGGTATTTTAGATGTTGCTCTTCCCTGCAAAAAGTAGCAAAGTAAAAGAATGTTTTTTGCATATTCCTACATAGCATTTTGTATTAAAAAGTTGTAGTCCTTGTCCGCCGTACTTCTGACGAGACATACAATTTGATTACAATCTGTCTTGTATTGTTGTCCCTAGGAGGAGGCTGACACAGCGGAGCTGTTTCCTAACCTGATTTAGGTCTTGGAGCCATTGAACTCTGTTCCCAGCCCCTATAATAATTAGCTGCAAACAGATGGGGGTTGGCCTCATCACCTCGACCTTGTGATTGGTCCTCTCGATCAGGATTCTCAGGTTTACACTTTGCAACATCTTGTGAAAGCGTTGTCGCGAAGTAGTTGTGCTGTATTTTTGTTCACACTTGTGCATACGTGAACACTCCAAACTAGCCATTTTGCTTTCCAAGTAGAGGAAGAACGTTATGTTTGGGGTTAAAAATGTATATAGGAAATATTGCCATCTAAGGTCTAGCCAGTATTAGGTTCTTAAAAACATTTGAAATAACTTGACATCTGATCTAAGCCCAGATGGACTTCAGGACTGTGTGATTCATTTTGTCGTCAGTGAATATTTTAATGTGCGGTAAGTCAAAGCTTGGAAAGGTTCACATGAAAATGAAATGGGAGGTTAGTGGTGCTGCTATTCCATATCTCGTCATCAGGTGCCGTGTCATCTCCTGCTCCTTTAGCTTTGGCTCATTTCAGGTTTATTTCTTTACACTTTATGCCGTGTAGGCAAAAAAAAAACCAGACAATGATGTACTGTTTGTTTATTAAAATAAACGTTTAATATATGTTCCAAAAAGCAAATCACATCTGTACTGTACACTTTAATGGGGAACTTAAAACACAAAGAGAAAACTGTACATCTAACATTCTGATATTCACGTCTCTTACTCCATTTGTATTTGTGTAGTCATCCAAAACTGTCACAAGCCAATTATCAACAATACAAAACATTGTTTCTATTTACCATGAAACAGCCAGAAACAAGTCATTTAAAGCTCCAAGTTCAAAATAACATTCAGATGTATGTTTAACGCCATAGATTATATTAAAAGAAGTACATTTTATTGGTATGGCTGCACAATATCAACTATCAATTTAGCCTTAACAGAATGCAATGAATGCATTTAATTAGCTTCAATGTAAGATTTTTTTTTTTTTTTTTAAAGGTGACAGAAGAGTTTGTCCCCATTGTCTCACTCGAGCCAAAACATAAAAGCTATTAGAACAAATGTAACACAGTTATACACATTCATCAAGTAAACACACACACATATATAGTTGCTACACAGCAGTGATTGAGGCCTTATTACCATATTACAGGTTGTACTCACAATCACAACTGCAGGATAATGTTGTCCATGTAGCCCTTTTTGATGCTCTTGACTTAATACATTTGTTCCTGATTCCAGGAGAGACTGTTTCTTATTGATCAAAATATTGACATCCCACCATGTCAGCGCATCAGCTCTCATTCAAATCACCAATAGTTGAGGAAGGTAGGACGGACATGGAAAATGGCATCTTTTAAAGTGTTTACATGTGGTTTGGGCCAGAGTTGTCCTAATTTTTATAGTATACAAATATCTGTTTGTTTATGTCTGTTTCAAAACATAACTAAAAGGCACGTCCTTAAATGACAATAACACCTTTGGAATGTTAGTTCTATGCGCTTAGCAGGCACCGTTTAAATCAGTGACTGCTGTCTGCATCTCTGCAGCCCACTTGGGCACGGGTCGGGGATCTGGTCAAGCAGATAAAGTAATAGCTATACGTTTTTGTGTGATCAACCATACTCAAGTTTCAATCAGAAGAAGATAAGAAAAAGAAAATATCTAGATCAAATATCCATGATTTGAGGACGACTTGAGCAGCTCATATAAGGTCATCTAACAGGTCCAGTCCTGACCTAGAACATTTGGCGGCCTATGCATGCTTCCCAACAGAAATTAGCATTTTGGTGTATTTGGACTAGGGTTGGGAACGTTTACACGTTTTGTTAATGATTATTTTTTCCAATATGAGTTTTTGTTTTGTTTAGATTGTAGGACCATACATGCAATTGCTTAGCAACAGTTATTGAGTTTCTCTATCCATTCTTTTAGTTCATATGGGTCATATGGTATGCATGGGTTGTCTATTTGTTTTAAAAAATGTATAGTTTTTTTCAAAAGGATTATAACCTGCCCTGACACTTCATTCCAACCGAATAAACACACGCACACACCTTTAGACAGGGTTAGTGTGAGGTAGCGGTAACCTATCGCTACCAGCTGAGCTGAGCAAATGCTAACCTTGAATTTCATGACATAACGAAAATTACTGTATAATTGAATTGCGCATTATATGTTTTGCACCAAATGGCCTACTGACAGTTTCGACTGAATGGCAAGAACATAAACAACTAGCAAGATAACATTATGCTAGCATGACAGAATGCAAAGCTAACCATCAAAATTGCATGCCTTTCATCATAGCACGTGTGTCGTGTGCTTCTTCTTTCTTACTCTCCATATACGCTGCACTACACCAATTAATGATCTAGCATGTTCTGACTGTGATGATCGCCCACTGATGAACTTTTTCTGGGTGCAATTTTGGCACCCCCCTCAGGATGGCGCCCTAGGCCGCCTCTGCCTCTATTGCACGATTGTGTGTACGTGAACGGGCAGTATAGGACACATCAGACTGCCGATATACTGGTATTTGTTATAACAAAGCTGCTATTTAGTTTAACCACTCTATTACAACTAAATCTGGATGAGGACACTGATCTACATCATTGATATTTCAGTGGTACAATAACAATATATGTACTATATGTCATGGTTTCATAATAGTGTACAATTGCTTTTTAATCGTATTGGTACATTTCCTTCACTTATAAAAAAACATTGTAGAGTTAAATTTGTATTCTGAAGCAGAGCGCATTCAGGAAAGCTATCGTATTACTTAAAGAGAACTAATGACAAATTACAATGTATATTTTATGCTCTATTTATAACAAGTTAACCATGTCAAACAAAATGCTGAACAAAAAAGGACCAACAGCAAACATTCACCTTCACTGAAAGAGATAGACTGTTGTTGTGAATACAGACATACCCACAACAATAACCCATCATTCGGTCCATCTTAGTGCGATATCTCTTGGAGCTACAGTGCTGCCACCTGGTGGCCCATGTGGGGTACTACAACAGACCGTCTAGGTTCTTCGCAGCACTCTCCTGGGTGTTGGTGTCTTCTGCCTGGGGGCTGTATTTCTCGTGGTAGTCCTTCAGGATAGTGACCACGTCATGGTGACCAAAGTGCAACGCCTCCTCCATTGGAGTGTTTCCCCACCTGTAGCCACAGAAGTGGGCCAGGATAATAACTTGAGTATAGGCTACTTAACATGATAAACTATTGTAAAGGTACTCATATTAGTCATTTGGACTTCCTCATACCATCCATACTCATATTCCCATACTGTGCAATATTCATATCTCAACATTTCATATTCAATGTAATGTGCAATATGACAGCATCTGAGACACTTTTATCGTTACATAATTTTGTTATATTAAGATAAGATAAGAAGCTCTTTATTGTCCCCGAGGGGAAATTGCAATTTACTTTGACAATGTTTGTGTATATACATATTTGTATATATTTTACATGTTTATATAATTCTATTTAATGTTTTATATATTACAAGAACACTAAATGTAGACATTAGGGGCAGGACAGTGGTGTTTGACTCCCTGCCGAAATATTCTGGGTTCGAACCCCAATGTCCGCAGTTTCCATTGATATAAAGTAAAAACAAAAAAAACCTAAAGATTCAGTTGCTTTGGGTAAAATCGACTGCTAAATGACCTAATAGCTAAATAGACAAATGCAGACACACAGACAGGAAGTGGAAGAGGCGGACAGGAAGTGGAAGAGCGAGGGTCCTACCTGTCTTTGGGTACAGGGTTCACCTTGCATGCCTCCAGCAGGAAGCGTACCACCTCTCCATGTCCTGAGAACACCAGAGACATGGTGTTACAGGAGTAAAGGCCAAATTACACTCATGTATGCAAAGATCCCTGTCACTACTCAGAAACACACGCCCCTTTTGCCATTTGCGGATCTATGCGTATGTGAAGTCCCCCTGATTTTTAAGACACACACACACACACACGGTGGACAGGCTGTCCAAGGGGCAGGTACGAAAATAATAAAAGGGGCACCAGCTGCATGCAGTGGGGCACCAGCACACAGGAAGTTGTGATGCATTCATACATACACACACACACACTTTTCCAAAGTGTTCCAAATGCTGACTATAATAATCGGTATTGATGATAGATGGATGATATAATCCTAATGACTATAATAATATGTATAATGATTACAATTACAACTATATTACTCATGATAACTACTATGTACCTTCTGCTGCTGCCACATGAAGAGCTGTCCTGGAGTCATAATCCCTCTGTTCCATGTCGATGGAGGACAACGCAAACCTACACACACACGTCAGACTACATGCTCCAGGGAAATAGATATTCAGACAGTTCATAAACAGTTTAAAATGCCTTACCTTCTGAGAGCAGAGACATCTCCGGTGTAGGCAGCGAACAGCAGGTTAATAACCGACTTGACCTACAGGGGGCAACAAAGGGCAGTTTGTAGAGAATAGTTTGAATAAAACGCTAAAACAAGAAGTCCTTCTCTGTAGCGTCCATCAACTGGTGGAAAATCGTTATTAGTAGTACAAAAAAAAAGACATTAGTGGAAATAAAGAATGGGATTAGTAGGCCAGTATAATACAATAGTAAGTATTTCATGTCAAACCAGGGCTTTCAGTGGGTCGATATCAGTTTAATCCCTTTGAGGTAGCCTATGCTTTTGATTTTAATGATAATGGTAGTTAATTACCTTTAATCTTGTCAACTCTACCCATCAGCCCTGATGTAGACAAGTTAAAAGTAATGAAGTATATATAGCACAGAGATATCCCCACAGCAGCAGACAAGGTGGGACTTACCCTGGGAATCACTCAATTCTCTAGCAACAAAGCAGACCAACAGTTAAATTCTTTTGAAACAAAAAATAGAATATCAGAAATGAATGTTAGCCAAATCGGTCTTTCTTATAGGCCTAATGTCACACTTGATTAGCTTACCCCCTCTCCAACAAAAAGTATATATCTGGAATCTGTAGCAGAATCATGTAAGAAAGTATCAATATACTTTGCAGCGCCTGATTCAGATGCTAGATTCGGACTGGTGGTATTCACATAGTGATGCAAAGAGAGGCCATTTTGTTCAAGAGAAACACTAGAAAAACACATTCAGAACAGAAACATAAAGAAACAATCAGAAACAGATGAATAACAGGCAGGTTTCAAAGGAGTAAGCACTGCACAAAGTGATTTAGCCTCCCAAAGATAGTAAAACACCACTTATATTTGACAAGGATATAGAAGATATACACGGTAACAGAAATGAAGTACTGATTTGTGTTTGAATGTTAACAAGCTTAACTGTTAACAACGTATACAAGCAGTATAGTTACATATTACACCAACAGAAAACAATGATGTTAGAAGATTATATTGGGTATACCAACCAACTTGTAAAATGCTCATTTCTACAACAATGGGTAACGACATTTAAAAGACAAACTATATAATTAAACTTTCTCCTTGAAACACAATGAGGGGTAAATAAAGTGTTGTGTTTTGTATTGAGAGAAAATAGAATAGGCCTATTAGTTAGGACGATAATACACATAGTTGCCATATTGGTGATTTTACTGACTTTTCATTAACTATTAAAACTAGTAGTACTAAATGTAGTATTGCATCCGAGGTACCTCAGGATAGGGATATTTCCTGAAACAATAGACAACATTATCTGGTCTAATTTAGTTCTGAAACAAATGTATTTGCCTCAACAACGACGTGAGAGAAACAGCCCTAAAATTGCCTCTAAAAAGGGTAATTGCTAAACCAAGTTAATCGGCAAGATAATAAGTGACTGTTAAGAAAGAGCAGTTATCACTTTATATTTATTGATAATAGTGCTTTATTTGGTGTATTTGGGACATGGAACATTTTTGTGTGCATTACACAGCTTTAAGCAGTAAACGTCTAAATGTTAAAAGGTATCGTAATCTGAAATTGCAATGGCAGTCAACTACCATTCACAAACAAAGTTAACTGTTACAGGAAAAGGCACATTTAAAAAATGTTATGATAATCAACTCTTATTAGACCAAAAATTCAGAGAAACACCAAATTCAATGTCATTAAAGGTTGACATTCATAATTTAAATCTGCGAAAAATTTAAAGAAAGCAAAGGGCAACCGTGATCACAGAGACAAGTTTCAAACAAACAATATGATCATAACATGATTGTGAATACATGGATTCATAACATATTCATCAAATCATACAGAAACATATGCAATGGAGAGAATGGAAATCAGAAGTGTGTGTATGTGCACGAGGATTCAGACATTTTGAATCAGACAAGACATCACAGAAACAGAACAAATGAAACCATGACAACTGATTTCCAATGGATACACTGGTAGTGCATTCAAAGGCCCTCCCTCATCCGTGTAGCTGGACCAATCAGCACATTTTCAGGAGAAGTGGGTATCTCATTGGAGGCGGGGCATGATTGTTGTTGATTCGAGTGTCAATTAAAAATGTCTACAAGACTATCTTTGTAAAAAAACAATGGCCGTATTCATCCATAGCCCTCCTACTTTATAGACAAGTTGTCACGAGAAAATAGTAACCACATGACAGAAGAAAAGGGAGTTGTGTGTGTGTGTGTGGTGTAAGAGGGGGTTATCTGCAGGCCTTGCAACTCATGTGGCCAAATGCTACCTGTAGAGATTAATGAGTGACATTAGCTGCTGACTCAACCCTCTGAGGAAAGTATTGTGCTATATTGCTTTTAATTGTTTAACGCAAGTCATGTGTGTGGTGTCAAATATAGTCACGGTTTAGTGCTATTTCCCTCCATGTTGTTGTATTACAACTTTATATGGAGCCCAAAACTAGAGACTTTTTTTCTATTAGCGAAAGATTAATTTTTTGGGGTATATTTTGAAGTTATAGTGAAGAATCTGATCCAGATGTTTACTCCTAGACTGATGACAGGAGCGTTTGAATGCCATGTACCACAACACAATAATGACACAACTTTATCGACAGTTGAATAAAAAACTAACAAAAAAAAACATAGTCAAATTTAAAATAGGCAAGACAAAAGGCTTCATAACACTACGGGTAAGACCTTTTTTTTTTTTTTTTAAATAAATATAATCTAAATTTAACCGGCACTGTCCTACAATGCCTGTTCTCAAGCTTAAGTGCTGAAAAAACAGAGGGGAGGATAGACAAGTTGTGAGGGTGTTAAACCCTAACTCCCAGCCTAAAGGTCTCTGAGTTCGATCCCCCACCTCCGCATCCTACCCTGTAGCCATCCTAGAGCAAGATGCCCCATAACCCCTACCTGCTCCTTAATAACATGTATCTTTATTCACTGCAAATCGCTTCAGATGAAAGCGTTTGCTAAATAAGTAACAGTAGTAGAATCTGCAGTTCTTCCAAGTTTGCCAAAGCAAAGTTTGGTAAATATGTGTGAGATGTATGATTATCCCGTGCAAATATTCACTGTGGTTTTTGGTCAATTATTTTTAACTGTCCTGCCATCAAACGTCTTGTGAACTACTGAAACGTGCACGTGCACACGCACACACACACACACGACCTGAGCACAGCTAAAGTAAAATATTGACTTTTGTAACACACTGAGGTACTGTCATTTTATAGAGATAGTGAGATATACTGCAAAAAGAATAATCCTAATCCAGCCATATTAGACATGGCCCAGGGATAAACAGCTAATCCAAACATTTGCCTTTTTCAGCTCCAGGTTGTGGAGCTGAGTGGAAAGGAACAGATCTTGGAATATGAACTGACGATGGAGCTCTTCAACCCTACAGCCCAAAACATGCAAAGTGTGAATCCAGTCTCATATTTGTAGCGTGACACGAACATGGAACTGTAGAAACTAGACTTGAAATCGTGTTTTAATGGGGCAGAGCACAGGGAGCCCTTCAAATAAAGGATTAAATATTTTGGATGCAAACATTCTAAAACATTCTTCTGTGCCTGTGTTGACAGGGCTGAATGCTTGGGCTTAATGCTTCCAACCACAGCAACTCCACAGCTAGTCTGACAGCTGCTACGGTTTCCTGAACTTCGACAATCGGATTTTTATCGATTCAGAATAAACGGCTGGGACTCTGTATGGCTATCCGAACACAACTGTAAAAAGTGACTATACGAAGACAACTTGACTCCATCGAGTTACTCCAATCTGCATTGTTTGCCAACGTGATACTGGGCAACACAATCTTTTCGGGCACTGAGATTTTGTGATGAGACTGAAGAGGACCAAAGTATGGCCATGCCATATTTTGGTAAAAGCTTCTTTGGTAAAAAAACCCCCCAAAACAAAACAACCAAAATAATATAAAAACATAGATATAAAGATCCACCACATCTTCCCCTCTCCAAATGCAATAAATAATGTTTGTTTTATAATTTACATAAATATCTCAAAACCAAAGTCATGGGATGGAAGGAGGGTGATGCAGAGGAGTGGAGGGGAGGAGGAGAGGAAAGGGTAGGGGGTAGGACAGGGAGAATGGTGACTCAGAGGAAGTGTGATACAGGGGTGAGGAGGCGGTGGCGGCAGGGAGGACGAGGGCGAGGAAGGGAAAACAGACAAGGTGGAAGTGGGGGAGGAGGAGGGTCCTAGCTGTCCATTCTATAGACTACAGTGGTGGAGCTGTCCTGGTTCGACTCAGTGGGGGAGATCTTTCTCCAGAGCGGAGCCTTAAGAGCCAGCTCCTGCTGCAGGCTCTCGTAATCCATGGGTCCGAAGGTAGTCTGCTGTTTAATGGATACACAGTTAGTCTCTCTGCTTGTGCTGTGTGTGTCTGTGTTACATTGTTAAAGGTCAATTGTGCACTGAAAGATGTGATGGTTCCGCCCATTTTTAGGTTTTTAACAAATAAAACTTAAAAATGAGCATAGGGATGGGAAATGTATCCAGGTTTTTCCATACAGACACTCTCTCATTACCTAAAGTAAATACAGCATCAAACTTTCTTGGTCCCATTTCCTTGTCCAAACCACTGCAACCTTTTTGTTCTTGGTGGCACCTAGTGGTTGAACTCTGTAATTTCAGGGCTTGGGTACTTTAGTGTATTTAGGGATGTTTTGTTTTCAAACTTCCATTACATTTGACAGAATAGAGACCTTCTCAAAACATGGGGCACAAAAGCTCAAATAAATCCCAAGAACTAGAAGGAAGGAAACATAATATAATTGAAAAAGAAAGTGTTAACATTAAGATGAACAACATGAGCCATGCTAGTGTGACAGACTTATGCCATGCTAGTGTGTCACTCTCCAAATGTATACTGAATGTGTTGTACATCTGACAACTCCTCAGAGCAGTGAAAAACAATTCCAAAAGTGCAGTTCAACCACTGTGTAAGCCACACCCAACACACACACAGGCAGACATTGCATCTGAAAGACCTTAGAATCACTTCCGGTCCCCACAAAGCAAACTAATTTGTTTTGCAAAATGTGTGCGTTTGTGTCGCGGCCAAGGACAGTGATAGGCAAGGCAAGGCAAGGCATGTCAGGAGTGCTTGTAACTTGTTCTATTCTAATTGTACTGTACCATCAGCGACATATTGTCGTCTCCCTCTTTCGACAAATGTGTTACTTTTTGTCGCTTTGGATAAAAGCGTCTGCCAAATGCTCTAAATGTGAATATAAATTAATGTGTGCATGTGTATGTGTGCGTGCGTGCATGCGTGCATGTGTGTGTGGGGGTGGGGGGGAGAGGTAAACATGCATCGGC
>OMKP01090533.1:0-28869 GCA_900302375.1 Bathygadus melanobranchus | reverse complement strand
AGTGAAAAACAATTCCAAAAGTGCAGTTCAACCACTGTGTAAGCCACACCCAACACACACACAGGCAGACATTGCATCTGAAAGACCTTAGAATCACTTCCGGTCCCCACAAAGCAAACTAATTTGGCATGTCAGGAATGCTTGTAACTTGTTCTATTCTAATTGTACTGTACCTTCAGCGATATATTGTCGTCTCCCTCTTTCGACAAATGTGTTACTTTTTGTCGCTTTGGATAAAAGCGTCTGCCAAATGCTCTAAATGTGAATATAAATTAATGTGTGCATGTGTATGTGTGCGTGCGTGCATGCGTGCATGTGTGTGTGGGGGTGGGGGGGAGAGGTAAACATGCATCGGCAGTCTCACCCGCTGCTCCCCTCCCTCCCTGCGGGGGTCGTGCTTCTTGGCAAAGTGCCTCAAGTTGTCGTAGTTGTGGAAGTTGAAGAGCTCCACCAGGTCCTGTAAGGCAAGTAACAAACACTTTAAATCAGTGAGCCAGCTCCACTGAAAATGCAATTCCACAATATCAGAAAACAATCAATGTTAAAATGACAATGTCATCATTTATGAGTGAAAAAGGTTTGCTTATGGTGTACGGGCAGTGGAGCATCTTCCATTGATTATTATTGCTCCAGTGGAACTGAACTGTAAGGGGCCGATCACACAGAACAACATTTTAAAAAAACCGCTGATCTGTGCGTTTTTCTGGCATTTTTTCACCGAGCATGGAAGTTAAAATATGTTAAAACTTTGGGTGCTCGGCGCGGAGCAGCGCCACTCGTCAACGAAAGAGAAGTTGTAACAAAACAACAACAACGAGAGGCTGATTTTGGCAGTGTAGGATGAGTTTATAAAAAAATGTAAGCAATCATAAAATCTCTGACCGAAGGCTGAACGCTTTTCCCAAAGCACACTGCTATAGCGTGTAATAGACCCATAAGACATTTAACCTCAAGAGCTTAAAAGTCATAGCATTAGCATCTAGTATTAAGACAGAACTATTGAAAATAGTTTAATTTATTTTTTAAAAGTAGCGCTGTGTAATGTTCTCTAGTGTCTCTAGGCTTGCACAGCGAGTGCACTTAAGTTTCTTCAGTTGAGAGATAACTGATAACACCGGGGGGAGGATAACTGAACGAACTGGGGGGAGGAACACAGATAAGTTTTTTTTTTAAATCAGTTTTACACTGATTATCTTAATACACTACATGACAGATATTCAAAATAATGCTTTTAGTGACTTAAGTATCCTCAATTGTCATATTACCAATAAATATAAAAATATAGGCATTTGTTGGGGTGGCAGTAGCTCAGGAGGTAGAGCGGTTGTCTAGCTAACCGGAAGGTTGCTGGTTCGATCCCCAGCTCCCCCTAGCTAAGTGTCGAGGTGTCCCTGAGCAAGACACCTAACCCTAACTGCTCCCGACCTGACCTTCAAGTCCCCAGTAGGAGGACAGAACGTAGAGGAATAAAGACGTTAAGTCACCTGGAAGGCGATGCTGCAGTTACCTCCCCCTCCACACAATCATTAATCAATCACTTACAGGTGACTAATCAGCCACTGCTACCACTACAGTGATATGATGAAACTACTTTTTACTAAGTTTCCATTGGTCCCTCAAGGACAAAATTGCACAACCTGCAAGCGATAATAACCACAGCTTGTTGTAAAACCATGCTCCTAAAAATCACCTTTAGACATGGCAATGAAACTGGATGGAATAAAATAAAGTTCTAACATTTGTGCATTGTTTAACATTGTGTATATAGCATGAAGTAATTTGTTTATTGTGTATATAGCATAAAGTAAATAGTATATATCATATAGTAAATAGTATAGCATAGTAAATTGTATATAGCATATAGCAAATTGTATATAGCATATAGTTAGATTAGATTAGATTAGATTCAACTTTATTGTCATTGCACAGAGTACAAGTACTGAGACAACGAAATGCAGAGTATGTACATTTTTACCATAGTACCAATGCCTTTACTGAGTCTTATTCATGGGTGTGTGGGTGTGTTGTGAACATTTGTTACCGTGCAAAACTGGATTCCCCGGACAGAGTTGCCCAGTTTATCCAGGGGGGGTGACCAGCACATGACGCCCATTACGTTGGGCACGACCAGAAGGATGCCTCCAGCCACCCCAGACTTGGCTGGTAGACCCACCTGGAACAAGGAGGAGCGGGGGGGTTGTCAAACATTTACACCTTTAACCTGTCAAACATTTACACCTTTAACCTGTCAAACGTTACCCTACTGCAAGGCATTTTGGAGCCCTATATTCCCTCTTTGATGTATCACCAAATGTGTACTTCATATTTATACTCCCGGTATAAATATAGAGTCTGAAGATGCAGTTATTGCAGTTATTGCATAACTTCCATGTTTGTACATCCTGGCTCTTTGTAGGATCTTGTACGCTGGTATGTCCCGGCACTTGAAATATTACTTAGCTTTGCATAGCATCTTATCCTGGCTACCTGCTGTTGTACAGTAAGGAGTCAACCTAGCAACTGTAAGCTTGTAACTTGTTCTATTGACCTGGCAACCAGGAATGCTTGTAACGTGTTCTATCCTAATTGTACTGTACCATCAGCGATATATTGTTGTCTCCCTCTTTCGACAAATGTACTTCTTGTCTTCAAGTCGCTTTGGATAAAAGCGTCTGCCAAACGCCCTAAATGTCAATCTGGATAACTGGATGCGTCCCAAAATCTATGATCTATGATCAGGTTGCAGCGATACTCAAAACTCCCTGCAGTCCAATGCCTCATCTAAGGGTTTCCCACAGCGGTCTATAGGCAAGGCGCAGTGCCTCTGCTAAATTACCCACCGCCTCTACAAACAAATGAACTTTTCACAATAAAAGGCTGTTAACAAAAAGACACGACGATGACGATGTGCACGTCCATTCATGTCAGCATAATATCCCGTCCACTTAACACAACATAATAACACCAACATAACATAGCGCATTTGATAGAACCTATGGAAGGTGCCAGAGAGCTCCTTTCTGTCTGATTACGTATTCACATCTGATCATTCATCCTCAATGACTCATCACTTCAATCGATTGTTCAATGAGTCTTGGCAAAAAACTAACTAAAACATCCCATATAGTTCCCCGTCTCTTTGTTCATGTGTTTTGTGGGATCACTGGATAGATCACACACTGTAGATGTGATCTGATCTGTAGATGTGATCTGTCCAGTGATCTGTAGATGTGTGTGGTCTGTGCAGTGATCTGTGATCTCAATGCATTATTTCTAGTCCTAACTAAACAATATGGCCGCTGAACGGTTTAAATAAGGATGTCGGAAACGAAAACGATTTAAGTCAATAATTCATCAGTGCTCAGGCTATAAATATACAAGTATTCAAGCACAAACAATGGAAGAATTAATTAATTATTCAACACAAGCCACCTAAAATAACCAAGCATCACAAGATGAGATTCGTAGTAGTACGCGTCGGCAGTTAAGTTAAGTTATCCATACTTTTCTTTTGCATTGATATCATAAGTTTGCGCCTTGCAAAATAAGGCCATTTGTGGTCGGCTGTATTGTAATGTGTATAACAGTAATGGATAGCAAATCACAGCAATAATTCAAACAACAATGACCATTACATGACCTTATTTGTATTACTATAAAACTAACAGTACTGATAACATCAGTGTTTGACTCATGGGGATGGTAAATTGGCCATATGACAGTCATAATATTAGGAGTGTGTTTGATTCATGCGCAGGGTTGCACTGGTGCCACCAAGCTTTTAATTTGGTGGCACCCTAACAAATTTGGCCCCGCCCCCTATTTCGCAGCATTGGCGAAGTGTCCTTTGTCACGTACGCGTGTGTACATTCATTTGAAAAGATGAACTCACTTGGAATAAATTGGAAAATGTTTACATAGGCATTGTTCTTTTTTTTTTTACCGCCGGTGCCTCGGCATCTCTTTCCTCACGCACCAACTCCTCCTGCTCCTCCTTCTCCTCCTACATCAAAAACCCCTGTACTAATAAAGACAGGCTGGTGATATCGGCCTACCTACTCCTGTTAGGATTTCTTTTCCTGGTGATCCGTCAACCAGAATAGTGAGTGTGTTTTTCTCCGCATGCTCTTGAACAGTGCTGCGGTGCAGTTTCATTGAAACTTTGTACAATGTACAGACCACCTTTTCTGTTTCAGGATCATTTGAAGCGACCCCATGCGTTCAAAGCCGTGCATGTCTTGATTGGAACAAGTGGGTCGTGTTTGCTATGAGAGTAGCCTACTCACACCGGCGCTGCGAGGGGAACTGCTATGTTGTTACACGGTGGTGACGGCCCTGTGTTGTTACACGGTGGTGACGGCCCTGTGTTGTTACACGGTGGTGACGGCCCTATGTTGTTACACGGTGGTGACGGCTCTGTGTTGTTACACGGTGGTGACGGCTCTGTGTTGTTACACGGTGGTGACGGCCCTGTGTTGTTACACGGTGGTGACGGCCCTGTGTTGTTACACGGTGGTGACGGCCCTGTGTTGTTACACGGTGGTGACGGCCCTGTGTTGTTACACGGTGGTGACGGCCCTGTGTTGTTACACGGTGGTGACGGCCCTGTGTTGTTACACGGTGGTGACGGCCCTGTGTTGTTACACGGTGGTGACGGCTCTGTGTTGTTACACGGTGGTGACGGCTCTGTGTTGTTAGTAGTAGTAGTAATAACAATAAGAGTGTGTGTGACTCACGTGGAACGCGAACTGGCCAGAGAAGTCGTACATGCCACAGGAGTGCATGAGGCTGAGCGTGTCCCTGACAGATTCGGGGCTCAGCACACGCTCGCCCGTGATTGGACAGAAGCCTCCGTTGGCCAGCGTGGCTGCCATGACACTCGCACTCTCACAGGTCACCTCAATGGAGCACAGCTGGGGAACACACACAAATGGGACGGCGCACACACACACACACACACACAGACACAGACACATGCAGACACATTCACTTTTCCACACAGTGAAGTGTGGGCTAAACATATGAAAAAAGAGACTAGATGCAGGCAGCTCTGCCATTTGCAAACAATTAATCTTAACACAAGGCGTACATCCTAGAACATACAGTACATGTAGGATACATATAATAGATATGGTGGATTTTAGGGCCAATGCCTCACTGCATTTGTATGCATGTATCATAACCAAAACAAGACATGTTTGATACTATTACACGATTATATACAGAACCAAGGAGTGAACTCACAGGATATAAGAAACAACTGAAACGATGAGAGACAGAACCAAAGAAAGGTAGTAGAAAGCCACGGCACTAGCATCACGTTAGCCTCCATTAAACATGCATGTGGGCCGAACCCGAGCCACCGCGGAGGGGAAGACTATAGAAGTATAGAACTAGAGTGTAGAGTTGCACTCACCTGGAAGTAGAAGTCCAGAATGGATGTCATGTCCGTTCCTTCTGGAAAACACTGCCGGGGAGGAGAAGGAAGGGATTGTACACGTTAGCTTAATTAACATATATGGTCTGTTGAATGAACTTTGAATCGTGATGATTCGGGATGGAATTGGTCTTACCAAACACTGATCAATATATCATGTGTGGGTAACATTTAGCTGATGTTCTGATGGAGTACGGTGTGGAGTGTGTGTGGTTTGTGGCTGGTTTAAGCAGCCTCACCTGGCCCGAGTCAGGCTGATAGGTCTGGCTGGGTGAGCCTGCACACCTGTGGTCTATTTTGCTTGAGTGTGTGTGGTGACGGCTGGTTCAACCTGAGGGCCTTGATCAGTCAATACACCACAGGTGTGCAGCCTCACCCAGCCAGACTAATCAGCCTGACTCGGGCTAGGTGAGGCTGCTTAAACCAACCACACACAGACACTCCACATACAATTTTAACAGAGGTCGTATTTTTGACACTTTGCGGGTTTATACGCTTAACACCCTGTATGGGGAGGTTGTATGGGGATGTGCGGTCCCCACTTTGGTTTGATTACATAGCATTTTGATCGGTATGCGTTCACTATAGAGCCAAATGCATGAGAACACAGAGAGAGAGAGAGACAGAGACAGAGACAGAACTTTGATTTGTAATTCACTTAGAAACTGCTTGGCAATGTAAATATTTATTGAACTGCATAGGCAGAAAGGGGGGAAGAGAGGGACAGAGAGAATGATATATGTGTGTAGAGAAGGGGAGAGGCCCGAAGCACAGAGTAAGGGCGCTACCTTCTTCTCTTTCAGGTAGTAGCCGATGGCGAAATTCCTGTCTCCTGACTCGCGCTCCGACTGGAATCTGTCACACAAAGGGCATTCTTTAGCATGCACGTCACGCGTGTACATAACAGCTGCCCCCAGCCCTTATCCTTTCCACTCGATGTGTACAGTGCAGCCAGCGTGCACGTACGCACGCACGCACGCACACACACACCAGCGTTAATTATTTACCAGTTAACCACATGAAAATGCATGGCTGACATACAATACCTTATAGCACGTACCAGAACTAATAATGATTAACCAGTAAACATCCACAGCCTGTCAATATCTTTTAAAACACAAGTGTTCTCTTGCTTTCTTTCTACCTCTCCAATGTATCTCTGTGATTCTCAAATATTTGTATTGTTAAACGTATGTTATTTCTTGTTCTGGTTGTGTTGATTCCCTTGATCAGCACTTGCAGTTTTGCATGAGAAGCACAATGTAAATAAAGTTTGATCGTTTGGTAGGTTGAAATCTATGGCCGCTAAACAACAGCGACCAATAGGAGCCAACAGTAAGCAGTCAATAACCAACTAACTAGGATAAGGTTTGAGGTGTAAGTGAACCCCCTGTTTTACCCAAGTTCGGAACACAGTAGGACGTTTACAAACTGGTTGGCTGAGGAGAAGGATTTTAGTAACCGTGACAAAATGGCGTCGTCTACTTTGACGTTGAACATAGCAGACTTAGGCGATTTAGTACACACTGCACAAAGCGACCTCCCCGCTACCTATGAGGAAACACTCACGTTGCGTTGCTGAAACCAACGTACTCATTCCCTGCCATCTTGTTCAGGAAATCCATCACCTGGAAGCAAACAAGTACATACTGTTTACTATTTAGCAGACGCTTTTACTGTATTACATAGAGTACATTCAGATACAGGTTAAGGAGCAGGTAGGGTGGTAAGAGCATCTTGCCCTAGGACGCCTACAGGTAGTGGTGTGGACAGTGGGGATCGAACTGAGAACCTTTTGGAGATTCAAACACCCTAACCACTACACCACCCTGAACTCATGTACACACTCCTCCCCCACATAATGGGGGAGGAGTGTGTACATGAGTTCATGTCATTGGCCTAAAGATACCAGCCAATGTTTTAGACAAGTTTCCATTTGGTATAGACAACGGATGCATTCTGACGATTACGTGGCTAGCGTAGCCTATGCTAGATAAAGACACGTTTCATCTCTCATACTTACATAGTCAAATTTCTCTGCGTTGCTTGCACCTTGCTGAGGGACAAAGGAAAAAGAGGGCATCAGCAAAATCCACCCCACTTATATATCTTTAGATTTCATAGGAGAAAACGGCAACAAACACAGCAAGACGAAAAAAGATATGATGACATAATGCTACAGCTAGCGAGTTAGAACTACAAAATTAGCATGACGCTAAGATTTTTCATTCATATCAAGACGGTACAAAAAGAAAATCAAATCACAAACAGTTTGGGTAGAATGAATCAACGCACTAACGATTGGTTGTGAAATACGACGACGGGGGTCTGTCTTTAAATGTTAAGCCAGGGAGATTTGAACGTCGGTTTGATCAAAAAGGATTAACTTTTTTCTTATGAAACAACCTTTATTTATAGACGTGTTTAATGCACCATTTTACATCCATCTATATACATGGACTGTTATCATTTAGACCGGTGTGTGTGTGTGTGTGTGTGTGTGTGTGTGTGTGTGTGTGTGTGTGTGTGCGTGTGCGTTGTATTTTTGTGCATCTGATGTACTTTTGTGTGTGCAGGTATATATGTACATGTACGTGTTTTAGGCATCATAGCACGTGTCGTGTGCGTGACAGTGACATAGGCAGAGAGACCTTGGGAAGGACTTGAGGAGGGAGAGAGGTGAGAGAGGAGATACAGGAGGAGAGATCTGGTCCTCTAGCGAAGCCCCATATATACTTGGTTGCTCAGGGTAAAAGCTGGCATCTGACCAACTAGCGAAGCTTAGCATAGCGCATGTTGCTATGGTGCTAACCTAACTAATGCAAATCATTAAACTTCTAAATGGTAAATGGATTGCATTTATATAGCACTTTTATCCAAAGCGCTTTACATTGCCTCACATTCACCCATTCATACACCGACGGCGGTGTCAACCATGCAAGGTAACAACCAGCTCATCGGGAGCAGTTAGGGGTCTTGCTCAGGGACACCGCGACAATTAGCTAGGCGGAGCCGGGGACCGAACCAGCAACCTTCCAGTTGCCGGACAACCGCTCTACCTCCTGAGCTACTGCCGTCTACAGGTACAGATTGCCTGTTTTAATCACAATTCGATCATTTTCTATCATTAACTGACAAGCAACCAAGTATATATCGGTGATAAGAGGAATTGTTTTCTCTTTTTAGGGTCAATGTTTTTATGCATAATATTAAATGTATGCCAAGATTTCTTACAATTTTTAAGCAACAAATAATTCCGATATTATTTAGCAACGCTTTTATCCAAAGTGACATGAATTGCATTGAATTGAGATACATGTCAACTGCCAAAATCAGGGTTCGAACCCAGGACCTTTCGGCTAGGAGTCGAACACCCTAACCACTACACTACTCCAGTGTCCAGGACGCTGATTTTAGCTGAAGAGAGACATCGCTACGCGCATGGCCGAATTTGTGCAGATCTACAAGTCACCTTGCAGACAAAACAAATAAAAAAATAAGAATCATGATTTTGTTAAAGGGTCACTACATGAGGAGTTTTCTATAGAGCAGGTAGGAGGGAAGAGTGAGAGAGAAAGAGAGGAAGAGGTTGAGGGAGAGTTTGAGTAGCGAGGGATTGGGGGGAGGGGGGGAGATAGATATGGAAAAGGAAGAAGAATTTACCAACGTCATTTGACCTGCAGCAGCAGTCATAATATCCCACAGATCTTAGTCTGGAAAATATGCAACAACATACAAAAAAAACAGCAGCAACAACATGTAGCCTTTCAAGCACCATGTAACAACAGTTTCCCTGGTTTTCTGTTTTTCATCCACATGTTGCCGGGGCAACCAGAGGTCGACTGTAGACTTCTCAACAAGGAGAAACAACAAAAAAACCCTGCATAAATAAGCTAGATTTCGTGCTTAATACATTTCTTTTAAATATATATTAATATGATAGAAGATGGAAATAGAGCAGATACACTAATGACGATGGGGTGGATGAGAGCACATTAAATAACCCTGACGATATGCACACAACATCTTTCATGAAACATGACCTCTATGGCAGTGTAGGGGTGGATCGCGGTTTTGACATGCATTCAAAAACGGTTACTTAGCAAACGCATCGTTGCGGCCGCCTGTAGCGCACAACGGCCGAGACGTGTGTATGTGTGTGTAGTTATGCTGGGGCCACGCTATGCGATGTTCAAGGCCGACTTGGGAGCAGTTTGAAGTCAGGCAGACGCGTGGATACCCTGTAATCCTTATGCGTGTGAGTGAAAGATGCTCATCTTTCTGTGTGGTCGACATGGTCCCCGTTCACTCAAACAGTGTTCAGTGTTCAGTGTTTCCATGATCGGGTGGTGTGCGTGCGTGTGTAGACTATTTCTGACAAAGAAGGGGCCGGAGAAAACATGTCTGTTCGTTATGGTGTCAGAACATCGTGGGAGAACGCTCCAATGGCACGAACACTGCCAGATTTATGTGTGGGTGTGTTTGCACACCCACGTTACACACACACACACACTTTATATGTGCAAAAATGCTTTCAATGAGTAATTTGTTATAACAGTTATATTAATTATACCTTAATTTCGTTGTACCTGTACCTGTACCCGTACAATGACAATAAAGATCATTCATTAGCTTAATATTCAGTTGCACGATGTCATAGAACGTTTATCATGCTTCATCATCATGCGTATGATATATCAAATATATATCAAATATCACACCAAATCGATGTGCCGTCTATGGCATTTTTAATTCACATTATTAATTATTAGTTTTCCCACACGTTATTCTGGTCTCAACCAACTCTAACTATGTGACAGGGATTCCAGCGATCCTTTTTAGACGTTCACGCCATGTTGAGCAAACAAAAAGACTCAACGTTAACAAAACCAAAAACACACATACGTCTCAGGAAACAGTTGCATGGCGATGTGATGCACAAGATGCACGTGTGATCGATGTGTCATATTTATATGCCGATATCAGAAACACAAGTCTGACAACATGTGGACAATCGCCAAACGTACGTGTCAAAGTCCCTGACTGTCATCCTCACAGAAGATGATCTTCAGCCACTGGGAAGGTACAGATCACGTCATGTCCAGACGCCACCGGCCACATAGCCCAAACATGCCTCGTCATGCATGCACTTTGAAAGCCCGCTTCTCTCGCACGCTTTTCTCTCTTTTTTTTTTTTTTTGGATGGTTGGGTTTTTGAAAATGACATGTTCTATGACAACAGGGATGAACATGGCGGAAGCTGAACGCCGCTGATGGTTGGGAATACGGGACAGTTATACAGGAGAGTGTGGATGAGATTCAAAACGCCCACAATCACCTTTAATCTCCAGCCCCGGAACTCACTTTGGATCAACCTGACAGTTTGTGATTTGTTAAAGTGATACAGAAGTGGACGACATAATGTGAAGGTTAAAGACCAACGATGGAATCTATTTTGGGATCTTTAAAGGGCCTTACATTTGGCTTTTATAGCTTTAAAGTCATGTCATATTGAAAAGGTCCCAATTGATATTTAATGACAATAATACATTAAAAAAAGAAAAGACATCGCTAAGGCCGGAAGTTTTTTTTGCTTCTGCCGTTTTATTCTGTGCTATAGGTAAGATTTAAGAGCTATTACTTAAGTGTCATTTGTTAGAAGTGGCACAGCCATCCGTCAGCTGTTAGTGAGTGAAATGCGCTGTGAGATGTGGAGAAGTCCAATCGAGTTGACCCGCTCTGTATGAGACCATTTGTATTTGTTTTCCCAGCCTAAGCGGGTAGTTTGGTGACGCCAACTGCCAACGATTGAGTGGCTAGCCGGTTCCTGCGCTAGCTAGCTTAGTGGGGCTCCACTGTGCGTCAACGCACAGTCTGTGCTCTACCAGCTGGTTATTCTCAGCAAGGAACAGTGAGAGAGCGCCACAGAGCGTGGGCTAGCGTGGCTAAGTCCCTTGCAGGAAGGATTATCCCAGGTTTTCATAATCCCCACTATACCACCGTCATGGCATCTCGCTGGGGTCAATGTCCTAGAGAGCCCTGGACCCACGGCCACTGATTGGACTTATATATAGTGGGAATATTAACATATTCTAGAGCTAACAGTAAACACTGCGAGACTAGTAGTAGTGGTTACTGTAATGGCCTTTTATTGAATGCCCTGACCAAAGATCTTTATCATCTGTTGTTTGTTTATTTTTGATTAATGAGCAAATCTGGGTGTCGCGATGACAATGAATATTTGCAGTACCGCAAAATGAAACCATTGCCGTGATTGGTTGGGATGGTTCATTTTGTTTTGTTGACACAAACTTAGGTTGAATAAAAAGGCATTGTGAAAGTCATATCACTAGTGATTCTGGCCTTGAGATGTTCTAGAAGAGTAAGGCGCTGGTCGGTGTAAACCCAGCGTGGGGGTAGACTCAGTGGAAACGACACACACACTAAACATTTAAAATACACAGGAAGAAGAAAAGCAAACAGGTTGTTTTTACCTTTATCAGTGAAGTACACACAATGGCACCGGCATTCACCATTGGGTTGTGGGGCTTATCTGGAGAATAAAAAATGGGTTTGCTAATAATCAATGGAGTTAATTATTAGACACAACAACAACGACTTGGGAATGATACATGTCATTACGGAGCAGGGAGGGAATTAGGGCATCTTGCTCAAGGACAGCTGCACAATCCTGCCCCCTATAATTATTTATTATTAAAGATATTATGGAGGATTACAGAGTCAAACCAGGCCTCTTAGGTGTGGGATCTGTCCCTCTCATAGTATAATACCACAGAGCAACCAGTAATGTGATTGGACAAAATCTATGCAATTCATCTAAAGATGTCATTACTCAGAAAGACTGGAGCCAAGTGGCGGATACACAAGTGAGAGAGCTAGAGCGAGAGAGAGATTTGTATTTTTCTGTTGGGCCTGAGTGTTGGCGAGGTCATCCCTCATCGTCTTGCATCACAAAAACAAACCATCGGCAACAAAGAAAAAGGAAGGCAGTTTTGTTGTATAAACTAAAACAAATGTGATTGCAGTTTGAATTTTGCCAAATCTTTTCCTGTATGTAGGTAAAATGTAGCAATAGTGCTTATTTTGGTTAGCAACATGTCAACATGTCTGTTGACACACACTGTACTGACAATGGTTGCTCCATAACATTATAGCTACGCTATAATGTAACTATAGCTAGCACACAATAATAGCTAGCATACAATAGCTAGCAACCTTACTCCAACTTAGGCTAGCTTACTATAGCCAATAGCCAGCGCACTGGCTAGCCCAGTGCCACGATTTTTACAACAGCAACCAGGCCAAAAGCCCTTCGCTGCCAAAACCCTCAAAGCTAAAAGTGATGCCAACAACATCAGCGCTAGCAGCTCACCGTCCTCATCCAGGAAGAGCTTATTGAAGCGCAGCCCGCTGGGTTCCTTCCCGATGAAACTGTGCACGTAGTCTGTTCCGTGGTCGTGCACAGCGATGGCATACTTCAGGGGCTTGACGCATGACTGCAGACAGAAGGGGACCTTGGTATCGCCCACCGTATGCCTGGTGGGTGGTGAGTGAGAGTAGAGTTACAGGAGATATGGATCATACACTTGCTGGCCTATCCCCTCCTGTCTCGTTAATGACATAGTTGCTTTTTAACCACGCTGTGGACTAGGCTGTGGACCTTAGGAATTGAACACAGCACCTTTCAGCTGGGACATACAGATATACTGATGTAACACACTGACCACAGATCTAACATCCCCCATAGAATTTCCAGGAAGCCAGCGATAAGTGTTCTTGGCAGAGGAAGAGGAAGTCGTAAAGATAAAAACGAGAACACAGAGTGACGGCGGGTGAACATCCCTGTTCCCGAAGTCAATAAACCAAAACAAAACCGGTGGCGCAATCCAGAGCGCCTGACCCAGATACGCCCGAGATAAGGTTTGTTTGAAGCAAATGAATGAATAAAACAAACATTTACGTGTAGTATTTGCTGTTGCGTCATTTGGCAGACATGTATCCAAAGGAACTGAGCAGGTAGGGGTTAGGCAGCTTAGCTCGAAAATGCTAGTTAGACCGCTGCCATTGGGGTTCAAACCCACAACCTTTCAGATGGGTGTCAAACACCAGCCTAACCACACGACTATCCTCTCCACATATGTAGGTTATTACTATTATACCATTATCATTGGAAAAATCTGGAATTTGTAAGCTGTAATTCTGAAGCAAACAAAATGATAGCTTAGAACTAGCGCTTCTAAAGAGAACTTTAGAGGCACATTAGGGAGGAATGTTTAAAATGCCCTGACACAGCAGTACTGAAATAACGAGACCACGACAAACTCCTACCTCTGTCCGTCCACTGTGCACAGAGACACAGCCCAAAGGTCAGGGCTGAATTTCGAGAGCTGGGGAATGTAGTCCGCAACCTGGGGGGAGATGAGTGAGATGTTATGTAACGCGCGTTTGTTGGGTTGCTTGTAATGGAGGTGGAAGCTTGCGTTTCAAGAAGACGGGGAATCAATCATTTATTACATTTGTTTGGGGAAAGAGGAAGGAAGAGAGATTTGCAATAACGCTTGTCATACACACATCATAAAGAGAGATAAAACCATTTTGTCCCATACTACAAAATCATTGTGACTGCGATTTAAATCTAGCCAAATCGTCATAAAAAATAAGCAAACGACGATGTCAACAGCAATAATGTTTGGGTTCATTTGTGAAAGGTCAGAGGTCAATGTAAAATGCAATCCAGGTCACTGCCAACGCACCTGTCCTTCGTCCAGCTTCTTGGCGCTCTCGTACAGCTCGTCGATATGGGAGGCGAACGCCGGGAAATCTGGGATGACAAACTTCTTGCGGAAGGCCTGGGTGAGGAGCACAATGTTGCTCTGCACACACCTGGCAGGGAGAGGAGGAGGAGGAGGAGGAGGAGGAGGGGGTTATCAGGGATCCAAGCTGACTTTTTTCCCCCACAGGAGCACTGTGCTCCTTAAGGTTAAAAAGTTAGGGGCACACAAAGAAATGCAGGGGTGCAGAAGGCGTGAGGCGCGATGATCGCCTTTTTACTTTTACTTTATCATTGAAACATTGCATTGGCCTTCAACGTCGCCGCCATGTTGGAGAGACCAAGCCTGTTAACACATACGGGTGTAAACGGGTGACATGTGTTTTTTCTGGATAAAAAGCACTGTAACATTAATATATGATTCATTGAAATCGAATTATCGGATCACCTGAAGGAGAAAAACTCGATGACGCCATAGTACATATTGACTGTAAACAGTAAGCTTTACAGGTGATGATGGTGTCCGGTGGTGCGTGTAGGGGGGGGGGAGGGACTGTGTATTTGCTTGTTTCATTTACATTTACATTTAGAGCATTTGGCAGATGCTTTTATCCAAAGCGACTTACAAAAAAGTAACACATTTGTCGTTGTTTCTTACAATAGGACACCACAACTTTCTGGTTATATGCTGCCCCCTAATTTGTGTCATGCATTGTACATCTAGGACATGCTAGCACTGTCAACATGCCACACCTTTGTGAACATTATGAAATGAATTGGCAGCGGCATTCCTGATCTTGGGCCAGCACTCAGTCCAGCTATCTCCATGTACAAGCCATAAAATAAACCCAAGCACGTTGATTGCCCGCAATATATACAAAATGATTTGTTGACTTTCATCAACTCTTCACTGCTTTGTTTTGCTACATACACTCCAACCTTGTGCAGGTTAATGTTTAATACACATTAACTTAACATAACCTCGGGACCGCCGACGAGCTGAAAGTCAAATAATCAATTAACAGCTCTAGCTTGTGAAGCACCTCACAGACCAATGAGGAATCAAGAACCATTCACAGACGGACCAGTGATGAAAGCTGACATGAAAACAACAGCAAATGAACCAGATTGGAACGTAAACACATTCTGAGAATCCCCATGACTGGATAGAAACCCCCAGGATATGGGCACACGCGCACACACATACACATATTGCTATTCTAATTCATATGTATCATTCTGAAACAGAGTGTGACCACGTGCATCACACCATGCCGAAATATATACCGGATAACGACGACAAGGAGCAGGAGAACCGGTTCCTTACTTCTTGAAGAGGTGTCTGTCCAGCATGACGCCATCTGTGGTCGTTTTCAGCGTGTCTTTCAGCGTGGCCATGCATTCCTTCAGCCGCGGGTCTCCCGTGCGCAGCCCCGTGGTTTTCAGTGCCTGGAGTCAACAGCGTTTCAGAGCGCTTTGTAAATCATGCAGTAGGACATGTGATCATTTTTTCTCCTTCAAAGCCCGACCTAAATGTTCTTTCTTTTCAGACTTCTTTCTTGTTGACCTTTCTTCTTACCAATGCCAACTGATTTTTCAAGCCACTAAAGGGTAGCTGTGGTATCTGACTTCTTGTAGACATGCATCGCTTCATGTGCAGGAACAACATTGGCATACATGCACAGAACGACACCAGTGTATGACTAAAAACATGAAGGTCGTTCATAGGCCATTACTCCAAATGGCCAGCATAATGTATGAAATATAATGTTGTTTAATGGGCTCTTAGTAGATTTACTCCCTGACTTACTGCGATGAACTTGTGTGCTGGGATCTTCTCCTGACCTTCTGCGATGGTGTAGAAGAGCAAGTCCTCCAGACTGGGAAGAACACCAGCATTTCTTCTCCTAAAGACAGACACACACACACACACACACACACACAGTAAGTAATGAGTAGATGTTGACTCAAAAGATCCTTCAAAGTAAATATTTTATTTGACAAGCTTTTTAACTTTATTTATTTTATTTTTACATATATTACAGCTTACAAGATTAGGCTTCAGCTATCAGCTCTCGCCACCATTCACAAAATGCTGTATCATTCAGTGACGGCTCTTTTTGTCAAGTATGTTCTGAGCTGTTCTACGTTTACGCAACAATAGTGAAGAAAGAGCATATCTGGTGATTGTTGATACAGCCTTATCTTGCCACTGAGCCACTTGTGTGGCAATTCCAGATTGCATGTGTATATTTGAATAGCAAAGTCAAATACGGATACAAAAACAAAATTGGTTTAATACCATGTGTCAACACACCAAATTTAAATATTGTAATAATATCTTCATCATGGTATCATCAAAATAAAATTTGTCAGAAGAAATGATCATTCTTGCAGCCTCCAGGAGGTAATAGGTTAATTATCATGGTTTGATATTTACACTGAAGGTTGATCAAACCTTCTGAACTGACCAACCTATAGAAGGACGTGTTGTCCCAGGGCGAGTGTGTTAGCATGTACACTATGGCCTTTGTGTGTGTGTGTGTATATGGACCTGCAATAGCATGAAAGGCACTCTAACAACACGGGTTTCTAAATTACAACAAAACATTAGGCCTAAACGAAACTATATGAACAAGGGATATTGAGACGAGAACACGACATGGGAAAGATGGGGCTAGGCCAGGATAGGACAGGGAGAACAAAACAGGGACTAGTAACAAGTGGAATGCGTCAAAATGAAAAGACAGCTATGACGAAGCAAGTCATACTTACAAACATGTAAAGCAGGTAGTGTGAGAGAAAGGAACAGGGCCAAGAAAAGAAAAACACAACAAGCATAATTAGACATGGTTGTGACATATGACCCCAGTGGTGACATCATGCACTGGTTCGAGCAAGTGTCTATAGTACTGTAGTACCCACACTCAGACTGGACTACCATGCTGGGCTCTATATTGTACCCACACTCAGACTGGACTACCATGCTGGGCTCTATATTGTACCCACACTCAGACTGGACTACCATGCTGGGCTCTATATTGTACCCACACTCAGACTGGACTACCATGCTGGGCTCTATATTGTACCCACACTCAGACTGGACTACCATGCTGGGCTCTATATTGTACCCACACTCAGACTGGACTACCATGCTGGGCTCTATATTGTACCCACACTCAGACTGGACTACCATGCTGGGCTCTATATTGTACCCACACTCAAGATTGGACTAACCTGGAATTCCCATGGATAAGACCAGAGCTGGGGAAGCCTTTAAATATTATGCCCCAAGAGCTTGGAATTAAATACAGGAAGTAAAATAGTTGTCTCTCTCTCTCTCCCTCTGGTGTTTTCATTGTATCCCCTCAAACCATAAAAACTGTGAAATAAGCTAGTGCTGCTATGACTATAACATACTGTATCATTAAAAAGATGGGTCCTCCTGGGACAAAAGTACAACATGAATGAAAACACTTGGGAACCCCCCAGTGTAGCGGATGGTGGCAGTGAGTCAGTAAGACCCCCTCTCTAACTGAAACGGCGTGCCGACTAGCGACACAATCGATGTGTCCAGTGAATCAGACCAGGCCAGTTCGGGCCATGAATTCCTGAAATGCCCTTGCCGCCCTAAGCGCTGGCTAGCACTGCATGTCCCGGGGGTTAGGGAGTGGGATTACTAAAGCCAACATCCCGGCTGGTTCACATGCCACTGAAGACACAGCTACAGAACTGGCTGGAGAACACGCACCACACACACCTCGACACATGGATCAAAGGTTCCTATCATCATCATCATCATCATCATCATCATCATCATCATCATCAGACATCATCATTAGACATCATCATTAGACATGAGGATTTTATCCAAAGTGACTTACAGTGATTTCAGATACAGGCCAGTAGTTTTCAGCTGGGAGTCGAACACCCTAACCCAGCGTTTCCCAACATGTGGGTCGGGACCCCACTTGGGGTCGCCTGTTATGCATATGGGGTAGTGGGGAAATTATGACTTATAGGACATTTTATGGTACATTTTTGATAAAAAAAACAAGGTCTCATAAGGGTCCGACTACGACTACCATTACTTAGTGTTCTGTGATGTGCGTAAGTTCACTGGGACATAGAGGTTAAGATAATGAATGGGGAAGCAGATGCCCCAAAATGTTGGCCAACATTTTAAGACCTAAAATGTCAATTCAAGACCTTTTTTCTAAAGAAAACCCATGGGCCTCATGCTATCTCATTGCCGTTTCCTTGTTCCCCTGAGGAAGTAATACTCAACAATCATGGTCTGATCTGCTCTTCCAACTGTAGAACATGGGGCTGTTGTGCAATCCTCCCCCATTCTCTAACAGCTTTTTCCAGAGGAAAAACACTTAACACAGCTAGGGATACACCGAGTGAGTGCAAACACAGTCTGCCGGCGCACGCTCGAACCAAACTCAAAATATTTACTGAAAGGCACGCGTCATACTGTTGAACACCATTACAACAACCTGTTCAACTTTAAGTACATCTATGTCGGTGAGTAGTCTGCGCTAGACTAGTTTGGCGACAGATAGAAGGCAATCTCCGCATATAGAGCTGTAATGACTTGAGTATAGTCCATGTTTATGTAAAACCTGGATTCCCTTTCACACACGCTCATCTCCATTCTCAAAGAAAATGTCATCATCAAAACTGAAACTAGCTGAAGAACCTGAAAATTCTTATTGAATCCCACGCATAAACACTCATTACACTCGTACTGTGGTGGTAGTGATGACGTATGCACTTACTGTTCGGAAATGGGGTCCTTGGAGAGGACAGATGGAGGCACTTAGTGCAGTGCCTGTAAAGAATATCTAGGACAAATTCAGGTGCTTTAAATCAAATACAAAAAAGAAAACTGCCATTGCCCCACCCCCCCTTTCTGAATTTAACGAAGCAAAAGGAATCACTGTGTCCTGACAGGAGGAGCTAGCTGATGCCACAAGCTACTGCACCTACCAAGTTCCTAGTTCTGCGGTTTTAGCAGCAGAGTGGTGGCATACATTCAACCATTAACATTAAAGCAACAAGATAGGGTACACACGCCTTGTTTCTTGTTGGAATAATGCCCTACTTGTTAGAGTCATTCAATATATACAGTAATAGGTAGGGGTTAAGGCACCTTGCTCAAGGATGCCTATAGGTAGACTGCTAATCTCGGATCCAGAAGTTTGACAATGCTACAGCCAAACTTCTCGGGGGAGACTACACAGTTCCTTTGCCGGAAACCAGCAAGTATGAGGGGTGGAGTGAAGCAGGGTTTCCTGTTTTGTTACGGATTTTGTGGAATCCGAGAGAAATTCATTCCAGAGTCTCAAGATGGAGGTTTCATAATACGATTTTAACAAATGTATTTCTACAGTATCCAGTCTACTAAACAGGTGAGATTTTAAACCTTTTAAGGACGTTGGTGTCTGGACAGAAGGTTTTAGCTTGTCGTCCCACCGGCTACCGGTGGTTTAGTTTATCAGTGCTGGCCGGGTTTGTGTTCGTTGCTGGCCAAGGAGGATGCAGACAATGGCAAGATGATGCTATCGTTTTAGTTATCATTATTATGTCCTTTGTTAGCAAATATGGAAGAATAAGTACAATTCCTTATGGCAAGGGCATATGCATATGCAGGACATGAATAAACTGACCGTGAGATCACTAATGTCTTATGTTAACAGGTCCTATTATCTTTTCTAAAGCGAGAGTGCAGTCTGGTTTCATGTACGTCTTTTGGCCTAGTAGTATTTCTTTGAAAACCATACATACAGACATATACACTATTCAAGTTTTTTGGTCCCTTCCAATCGACTTTAGATGATAATCTAAAGTCTGATTTTGAGACTATAGACTGCAAACAGTAGGGTTCGAACCCAGAACCTTTCAGCTAGGAAAGCCAAAACTACTACACTATCCTGCCTATACAATAATTAAGAGGATATGATCGAAAAACTCTTCAACAGCTTCTAACAACAGCAACATTCCTGTGAAGGGAGGACTTCTGATATTGAACATTACAGAAAGTTGGTCTGGAGTAAGACTTTGAAAAGACTGTAGGCAAAGACTTTGACAAGTTTCCCTTCTTGGCTTGGTACCAACTATGGGATGTGATGGCAATGACAGCAATTTGGCAATTTTCTTTAGTTTTTCGTTTTAATCCTATTAGCTTCACTGGTAATTCATACCAGTGAAATTACCCAGTACTATGATACAGCTCATGTAAAAATTAAAACTTGTTGGGTTCTTGAACATCTCTGAATAGCTTCTCACTTCATAACCTATCTAGCGAGAGAAGTCTAGTTCAATGCTAGAAATGTACACATTGACCGTAGTGGGAAACATAAAGTACATGGGAAAACGTCAGCCACCAAAACCATAGTGCAGTGAAGCTAAATATATTAATTACAATGAACACAGAAGAAATTGTGGATTATTATTCCATGTAACAATTTGAGCCAAAATGGTATGGTGTATACTGTAATAATCCAATATTAACACTTCTAATACTACTAACAACATGCAAATATGGCTATATTAGATTGCAAGACGGGGACTAACTTTGTAGTTGCTTATTTTGAGGGATGAGATTGCTTATTCTATCTTAAGACTTACATGCGCATAACATAAATACTTCTAATAACTCCATGTAAATATGGCTATACCATAGTAGAGCACAAAGGGGGTACTATTTCTACTAGTACTATTTTGAGCTTATTATTGCTTATCACAACACTCCCAACAGGGACTTCATTTTAATTTCGACTGTTAAAATTAAACTAAAATTAAACTGGCAGCGAAGCATGTAATTATCTCTTGCAATGATGAGAAAATTGAAATGGCCTCTTCTTAATCTAAAGCGGTGCAAAATGGGTTTGCGCTTGAGTGTTTGGCTATGTGTATTATAACACTGATAAAATATCAAAATATATGCTTAGACGCTATCCATCTTATAGACAAGCAACTGAAAAGACTCAATGTGAAAAGAATACTTTCCAAATAATACTACAAATGAAGCTATGTATAAAGGCAGGGTTAGAGCCAAGAGCTTGAGTACATTAATGACATTATTCCATACAGAGGTCATCTGGGTTTGCTGGTTCTTTGACCTAGGGTTACTGCCCTACTGTATCGATCAAGACGTGACTGCAGGGGTACATGCATGGACTATGGACTATGTGGTAGACATCCATACAGACGTCTCTGTTTCCGTACAGACATCTGTCTGTATAGAAACACCGAGAAGCACACAGAAGTAGGCCAATGTCAACGTCACGACGCGCCAACTGCAAGGGAATTTCTCACCATACACCCATTTATCCTGTTTCACTTTCAAACGAATGTGTGTGCCACTCTATCTGCACTGACAACCCGACAGCAGCAAAGTAAAATGAACAGTTTAATCGTTTGTTAGCATCCTACGCCGCGCCCACTTTTGTCGCTATTTTACATGAAAGGGCGCTGGCGGCGGTGACGCGTGCTGTGGAAAACCCATTTACATGTTATTAACTTAACAGAAACTACAACATTGTGAAATATGACCTCTGGATTTGGGGTAGATCATGACAATATATGGTTAATTCGTGCTGGTGAGTCAAGCCAAAGACATTTGGAGTTACATGCGTCATGACTCGGTATAGCTAATCAACCCCAGTACCGCATGTGAGTAACCGTTTAGCAACACGTTTTGATTGAACTAGGAAAGTAATTGAAAACGCACTTATCAGCGGTTGCTCCACTGTTGACGTCGTCCTTTTTCAGTTGCTCGTCCAGCGTCACTGCGCCTTCCGATTTAGCGCAATAAGACCGGGCGCTCCATGACGCGCCGCCGCTCAGCAAAGGGCGGTGAACGTCGGCATGAAGGACCTTGAGTTTGGACGCGACTTTGGCATCGAAAGAGACGGTAGCGACACAATTGTGGACCGGCGACCACGTTTTGTTTCTTGAAACGGCTACTGTGCGCTTGAGATTGGTGTGAAACAACTCCTTCAGCAGTGCGGAACGCCTAAAATGTAACATCTCAATCCTATCAGGCGATTAAGAGAAAAACCTTGATGCCAATAACGACGTGATACAGCAGAGGAAGATACCGATCCGACTGAGCTCCAGAGTGTAGTCACGAAGGAAATGAGTCACGTTCAGCTTTCTTAAAATAAATAGACCATAACTCCCTCCCCTCTGCTCTGCTATTGGTGGACACGTGGCGCTACGCAGATATAAAGTCTGTCCAATGATATTCGTCGCCCATTGGATGTTCGCGCTGTCTATTATTATTATCCGGTATCCTTTTTATTATTACTTTTTTTCTTATTTATTATTATTCACTTTATTATTTTTTTTTCTCTGGGTATTTCGTCTTTGCCCAATTCCTACTCAGGATTCTGTAGAGGATTGTACAATTGTACATTGTACAAATGTCTAAAAAATGCATAGATGGAATAGATGCGCATATGTGTGAATATGTGTGTAATAGATCTGTGATCTCAATATGTTCAACTGATATAGGTCTATTGCTATTCCTAGGTCTATTTATCAGGTATGTTAGACAGACAGACAGACATACATACAGTTATATAGATAGATAGATGGATCATATTTAAATAACGGCATTTTACATCTCCGCGTTGCACAAAGTAGGCGGGGTCGTCCGAAACAACTACTAGCTTTTCATTGGCTCTCGCGGCTGACGTCACCTTCCCTTAACGTCATCTTCAAAAGTTGCCACGAACGCACTGAGTCAAGATGTCGAAGTTTACTCTCATTTTCTGCTCCTTTATTTTTCTACAAGTGTTGTTATTTTTTGTTTTGGCAGCTGAAGACGACTCGAACAGCGAGGTTAAGATTGAAGTTATGTTCATGCCGAGCGAATGTAATCAAAAAAGTAAAAAGGGAGATCTGATGAACGTACATTATGACGGCTATCTTGCCAAAGACGGCTCCCAGTTCTACTGCAGGTAGGCTGCAACTATTTGGGATTTTAAACGATTATTGCATTGTCTGCATAATTGGCCACCGCAACGCGTGCATCTGAATGCAACTTTTCTGCAGTCTCTGCAGTTTATCAGCCCATGGCACCCATTCACGTATAAATGATCCTGGCATTAAGGAGATTAAAAACGCAATATTTAGAAACTGGTTTTGTTAACACACTTTGTTAATGTCTGTTCCAGCCGATCAGACAAAGCTGGCCACCCCCAGTGGTTTGTTTTGGGCGTCGGGCAGGTCATCAAAGGTCTCGATCTAGGGATGAATGACATGTGTCCTGGAGAAAAACGTAAAATAACCGTCCCACCTTCCCTGGGATTTGGCGAGAAAGGCAAAGGTAAGCACATAAAACCCCCTAATGAGCTCACCGGTATGTCTAGTCAGGTGTGTTTGTATCACCCTTAACCAGTTACAATTCCCCTAACCCTGATCCCTCATTACCCACTGAATTACCTAGATGCTTATCCAGATTATAAATATGGTTGTTAAATAAGGTCAAACAGGTTGTTGTAATGCTGTTAACCAAAGTTTATAATATAATAATAATAATGTAATATAATAATAATATAATGGTGATTGTTTGGCACAGCAGAATGCTCTCACTCTGTCTTGTCTTCTTTCCACAGTGCTTTAGTTGCCTGAGTGAAGCGCTCAGTTTGTCGTTGTATGCAGCTGTGTGCCACTCATCCTCCACTGGGCATGTACTGTAAGCATGCAGACGTTTCACGGGTTCTCCGGGTTCTCCTCCTCTGTTCCCCAATCCTCACTCCTTGGCACTGATACTGCGTCGCTCTCGAATGCCTCACATGCTGATCCACATCTTAGGTCCCGAGAGCTTCTTAAAGGGCCCCTATTTCCCCGCGAGGTGTAATGTCAGTGAGCCGTTACAAGCCACCTCAAAATCGACACTATGGTGACTTCACATGTGGGAGAGTCCACCCTGATGTATGATGATATAGTTCAGCCTGCCAGATCACATATCTCACATGGCTAGTCCACATCACACCTGGTGGGGAAACAGGGGCCCTTTAATATACCCTCATGCGGCCGTGCATGATCTGCATGGACAGCAGTCTTCTAACTTTTAGTTACTTTTAGAGTCACAATATTCCATGTCAGGTTTGATCTCCACCTCCTGTCGGTTCACGTTATGGGTTTTGGTGAAAGGGCATGTTTCTGTCTAAATGCCTGCCTTAATGCTGTTGTAAACATTGGCAGCTGGCACGCTGCCAATACAATCAGAGTATGGCTGAGTACATGTTTAACCTTTCCAAAAACTAACAAATGGCCGGCAATTAATTATATACGTATATCTATATAGAATTATTCTAATTATACAGAATTCAAGACTGAAGAATCAACTTGATTCTTGCATGTTGTCTTCGTACTTTATAACATCGTTTGATCACAATTTACTTTTTAGTCATTTTAATAGATTTTATTTGAACAATTGTGCAAATGTAATGTGTAAGAAAACATCAATCGCTTGGGATAACTTAACTGTAAAATATAATGACTATAAGTCAAACTGTTATCAAAGTGTTATTTTAATTGTATGTTAGTATTTATAGTGAGTCCAGTGTAGAGGTTCTGGTCCTTTGGCTTTTTAAACATTAATAACATAACATAGCATCTTATCCTGTTATCTAGGGGCGGCACTATCTCAGGAGGTAGAGACGGTTGTCTGGCAACCGGAAGGTTGCTGGTTTGATCCCTAGCTAAGTGTCGAAGTGTCCCTGAGCAAGACACCTAACCCTAACTGCTCCCAATGAGCTGGTTGTTGCCTTTCATGATTGACACCGCCGTCGGTGTATGAATGGGTAAATGTGAGGCAGTGTAAAGTGCTTTGGATAACAGCGCTATATAAAAGAATCCATTTACCATCTTGCTGTTTTACCCGTAAATACTTTTTCTATTCAAATCTTACTGGACCGTCAGCGATATATAGTTTTTTCACTCTTTCGACAAATGGAATTATTGTAAGTCGGTTTGGACAAAAGCGTCTGCCAAATGCCCTAAATGTAATGTGTATGTTGTGTGCACGTGTGTGTGTTTCACCAACTAGCCCCAGTCCCACCCAACGCCACACTGGTGTTTGAGGTGGAGCTGTACTCCGTCTCCAGAGGTCCACGCAGCATGGAGGCCTTCCAGGAAATAGACCTGGACAAGGACAAAACCCTGACCAAAGAAGAGGTAGAACACAGCTAGAATATATCAGCTGCTCATCACAAGTCTATTTTGATTGTGTTGATTTGCTTGGTCAGTGGAATGAGTTTTCATTGACCATATCTTCTTAATTATTAGATAGGCAGGATAGTCTAGTGATTAAGGTGTTTAACTGCCTAACCTTGAAAAGTACTGGGTTCCCTAACCCTAACCCTTACCCCAATGACCCCTACCTGCTCCTTAATCACTGCTCTGTACCATCAGCGATATATTGTTTCACTCTTTGGAAAAATGTATGTCACTTTGGACAAAAGTGTTTGCTAAATGCCCTAAATATAAATGTAAACAAAAAGCCACCATGCTGGGTCGAACCCTGGGAACAGCAGATCAGTCCCTGGTGTACTCGTCCTAATGTAGTGTCTGAATCAAGTTGCATAGAAACACATCGCACAAAGATAAATACGTCCTCTTGACTGTAGGAATTGGGTGTGGTGAACTCAGGATTAAGCAACACGATGTACTTTTCCAGCATCAGAGCAAACCTGCTCACTATCGTTTTTTTTCCTCTCTGTTCTTCCAGGTGAAACATTACTTGAAGTTGGAGTACGAGAGAACCGGGACACCTAAAGATGAGGCCTTCTACGAGAAAATCATGGCGGACATTTTCTACAAGAGTGACCACAACAATGACGGACTTATAACAACGAAGGAGTACAACGTTTACAAACACGATGAGCTTTAGGTAGAATTGAGCAGAATTAGTAGAATTTAGTAGAATTTTTGTGCGTGTTGTTTTACTTGACTTACTGTAGTTGGTAACACAATAGGGGATGCACAGACTACAAAGCCACGTTAGCCCTACAACAACTAACAACACGACTATCTGACCCACTATCCTTTTGGCACACTCAAAACTTTATTTCAGTTGTACCGTACACTATGCGAGAAATCAAGCTGCTTCACAGGCATGTTTCTTGGAAGGAAAACACCACTAAATTAGTGATAAAATATATGATAAAATGGTGATTAAATATGAATGGTCAGCCTGTATTCATAAACACATACAGTGTACTGCCTTCTCTCTCTCTCCCTCAAAGGCAGGTAAGAATGTACAGACATTGAGGTCAGACATTAAGCACAGAACTTCCAGAACTTGGGGCGGTAGGAGGAGATGCTTGGAATCACACTTTCTCTCCTGGCACCCCTGTGGATGACCACAGTAGGGTGCGGTATGTCACTCTTTCATGTAGATAAAGAACGCCAGAGAACATTTGGTTCATCAGAGAGCTGAACAAAAACTCAAAACAAAACTGATTTCAAAATGATAAAGGAGACGATCTAATAAAGGTTCCATTAAACTGTGTTTGTTTTCCCTTTTAATCTTTAGATTCCTGATACCCAACATTGATATCCCACACCTCTTTTATTTTATATACCAACAATCTATTAATATTAATAAGGAATTGCCTCAGGAATACAACGCTGTCTACATTGCTATATGTTACCTTGGCGTTTTGACTAATTTGGTTAATCTAACTTACTTACCAGATGCTTTTATCTCAAGTGTTTTCAGCGGCTTTTTAGACACGTAATTTAGGAGCAGGTAGGAGTAAAAGGATGCCTACAGGTAGACTTTAGACATTGGGGATCGAACCCAGTAAGCTTTGGCTGGAAGTGGAACGTCCAAACCACGAGACTGGATTTAACACGGCTATTGTTGACACTATTAAACGTTGGAATGTTGTTTACAACACAGTAGAACTCCATCTACTACATCTGCTGAGCACTAACAGCTACTGTACAGTGTGTGCGCATGCGTGTGATTGTCAGTGTTATTTTGTAATAAACATTTATCTACAATGGCATGGGTCACTATAAGTACACTCTTACAACACACATTAAGAGTGAGATAAGAAAATCAACCTTGAGCAAATATTTACTAAAAGCTGAGTTGAGCTGATTATTTAAAATATAGTGTCTTATATATGTATTTGTGGAAGAAGCTGTGGTAGTTTCTATATATATGTTTGTATTTACATTTACATTTAGAGCATTTGGCAGACGCTTTTATCCAAAGCGACTTACAAAAAGTAACATGTCAAAAGAGGGACACAATATATCGCTGTATATAATTACTTCGCCACAGTTTATATATAGTTTATGTGTATTTATAAATACTCTTGTGATTCCCTTATGTCCTATTAACATGAAACAGCAGAGGGAAATAGGGCAACATTTAAATTACTCCCAGAACAACAAACCAAGGCAAGTCCTATCCAGGCGAATGGGGACAGTGTACACGTAGGCACCTTTTTAATTCTACTCCTTTCTAATCTTCTATGAACGTTAAGCTGAACCAACACGGTAGTGTGGCGTGTGCGGGAGAGTATCACTCTAGCTCACCACCGAGACGCTACCACAAGCAAAGGTGCTACCATAGGCCATGTGTCCACTTGGCGTCTTTTTTCAATTGTTCCCAATTAGAAAAGCGCATTATGCTGCAGCATGCGGCCGCCCGGAGAAAAAAACGCACTTCCCGTATTTATGTCACGGGATCGCGCCTAGGCCATCTCATTAAAGGGGAAGTATTTTGATGTACACCTTATTTATGGGTTTTGGCTGGTTAAGCTTAAACTGTTTGACCTTATTAAAATGGTTTGCATATTTATACCTACTCCATTCATACTTTTGAACTCTATTTAAATATTTTCACTTGAGTTCAGCTATTCAACATTTCTATACGTTTATTTATTTATTTTTATCCCACACCACAGCACTCACCGCATTTTCTGCAGGGAATGCGTTTTCTAGTTCAAATGTAATGTTTTTATTGTGCAATACAAAGGAGCATTCCTCTTATACACATCTAAAAATAGTGGCCCCATAGACCCAAGTTCACTGGGTGCCAATATTCCTTCATAATAGTCTGTGTCAGATTGATATTGTGCATGGTCTCTGTTCCTCAAAAGTTCCTACAAGAGTCATTCTATAATTAGGAGTACATGTCATGTCCATGGGTTGTATTTATCAATTTGACTAAATAGTCACTTCAAGCAATTATCAATTTTATATTGGGGTACATTTATCTTTCATTTAATAAAAAAAGTGAACAGGTCCCATCATTTATTTTACAGAAAATGCATATTCTATACTGGAATTTGCTGATTTTGTGCTGTCCGATTTGCCACATGTCAGGTTTTGCTCTTCAAATGACACTAAAATACATGTTTTTGAATATTATTTTCATAATTATTTGTTCAAAACAATCAATTCAAATATGAGAAAGGTGTTTTAAAAACTATTTGGATCATTAATATATATTAAATCATGCACTTTGTGTGTGTCCGAGAAATCTCTGTCAACTGTGTTACCCATTGTCAAAACCCCTATAAATCAGCAATGGCTTGCTCCAAAGTGACATGTCCAACATCACGTGATGTCACTTCCTTCCGTGGAGGGAATTTTGAAG
>OMKP01090532.1:0-10476 GCA_900302375.1 Bathygadus melanobranchus | reverse complement strand
TTGCCGGTGGATATTTATCGCCCTGCCGATCACTTAAACTCACATCTTCCTCGGTTCTGGAATGTATATGTGAGATCATTGCAGCTTGCACCTTTCTGGAGAACCGCTCATCCAAAACAACTTCACACTTGACACTGAACTTCCTCGGCTCCTCGACAATACACCCGCCGAGTGTGTCGACCGGATGAACGGTTGTCGAGAAAAGTGGTCATACATATATACAGAGACTGCTTCCATTATAGTTACATACCAGAACTTAAATTGAAAAAGGTTAAGGCGCAATCACATTATTGAAAGAGCAGACCGTAGTCTTCTGCTGCCCTTTAGTAATCCCCTGGGAAGTGTCTGATCCAGGAAAAACACTATGGAGCTTTTGATTTACACCCCCTCTACTGTATTCTCCCCTTCAGTAATGGTCTCCCGGTCCTCATGTCCTCATAGGCTGCCATTGAACATATGACCCGTTGTGACAGGGACAGGTTATTGAATTCACCCGCACTACAAACTCCACTATGGATAATGCAGCGAAGCCACTGTGTCTTCTTTGAGGGCAATTTTGTGGAATCTCATTATCTTGTGTTCTGAAATAAGGATCAATGGGGATTAATCCCTTGTTTTATTCATAGGGATATACTGTGGAAGTAGACCAATTGTCTACTTTCTGGACTTATTAATCTTTGTGTCTGTTTGTTTTTAAATTGGTCTCTGTACTTTCCACCTATAGCTTGGCTGTTATTTAAATTGTCTACAGACCTATTGCTTCTCATATGCTGTCTTTTTTTCTTGTTTTTTGAAAACCACCAAAGATATTCTAATGAAATTGTGGTGTTCACCGCTAATATCAATAAAACTAAAGGCTAGTATAGAAGGATAGATGCTAATATCAACAAAACAACAAGCTAGTTAGATGGATAGATGATAATATCAACAAAACAACAAGCTTGTTAGATGGATAGATGCTAATATCAACAAAACAACAAGCTAGTGAAGATGGATAGATGCTAATATCAACAAAACAACAAGCTAGTGTAGATGGATAGATGCTAATATCAACAAAACAACAAGCTAGTTAGATGGATAGATGCTAATATCAACAAAATAACAAGCTAGTATAGACAGATAGATGCTAATATCAACAAAACAACAAGCTAGTATAGACAGATAGATGCACATTGGATCTCCAAAGGTCAGGAGATGCAAGGGCCGAAGCCCCAAGGAGTTTTCTTCCTTCTGCCTCCTTAAGGGGCCAGCTGAATTTAATACACATCCATCACTTCTCATCACCTAATTAGTCCACAGAGTGGCAGCCTGGTCAACACGGGAGGAAAGCGGAATTATTGATCAAGTAAAGGATGGTATCTATCATGTCCTGACTTGGCCATTGACAATATCTTGCCATTTGAGAACAGACACCAGCATGACATAGCCCTTTCACTGAGCTACTGGGAACAGGCTTCCTTCATTCTTTGTATATAAGACACTGATATATATTACATATATTTTTTTGTTTGTTTATTAGTAGTATATGTAGGACTTGTATAGGCTACAATGTATGTTTAAGATATCGAGGCGATAATTACAAAACATCGTAATCATTGTAAAAGGGAAGAATGAGCTCATTGTAAAAGTAATCAACTCATTGTAAAAGGGATTGGGATTAAAGACAGAAAAATTAACCAGGTTAGAAATATGAATTAAATGGTCCAGTGAATTACATATATTATGGTGATTTCCATGCCAGCTGCTACAATCCTATGGCTAATTGGGGTTAATTAATTATCTATTTCACTCTTATTTCACAAGTTCTACTTCTATTTTTCTAACCCCTATACCCTGACAATTGACAGTCAAATCTCGTCTAACATTGACCTGTTTTTTGGATGTGGACGTGGACTTTCAGACAACAGGCAATCCAAATTAATTTGGTATCTTGTCATTCAATTGTTGGTGCGCATCATAATTAACTTACATATTCACTTGTAAATAGACATCAATCATATTGTAAATCACCTAAAGGCTCTACAAAGACTCTGTATTCTAGAATGCAGCTGTAGTTCCACTGTTTCTTGTTTTTGACAACTGTGACATGTCCCATCAGCTCCATTGTTATATATCCTTACTTACTTCTAATAATAGCGCACGTTTCATTTTTTAAGTACAATGTATTTGTTTTATGAAATTGTGACATTGAGTGCTTTATATGTGTCAATAATACGCTCATATACTTGAGCTTAATCTGCATAATGCACTAGGAAGCATTTAGGTTGCTTATATGTTGCTTATATCTAGCACTTACTTATATTTTTGTACGTCCTGGCACTTAAAAATAGTACTTGCATTGTGTAGCATCCTGTATGTTCGTACGTCCCACCACATAAAATAGTACTTAGCATTGTGTAGCATCTTATTGGCTACTTGCTGTTTGCCAGCAAGATAGCCAGCAATTATGAGTGCTTGAAAATTGTCCTATTCAAATCTTCCCGTACCGTCAGTGATATGTTGTTGTTTCACTCTTTCGACAAATGTACTTATTGTAAGTTGCTTTGGACAAAAGCGTCTGCCAAATGTCCTAAATGTAAATGAAATGTGAATAAATCAAAATGTAAATGTATATGTAGCATTCTTTATGCAAATGCAATCCATAATCAGTGCTATTATTTAACATGTGACTGTACACTTTCTTAGATGAGGCGCATGTCTGAATAGGAACATTCACATCCTAGTTCAACGAAATCAAAACTCTATTATGAGTAAAATGGTTGTTTTTCTGTAGGTGTGTGTGTGTGGTATTAGCAGAATGCTTGATGATTAATGAGTGAATACTCACGCAGAGTCAAGCCGTTTATACTTGTAATTACATTATTTTTTAATTAGATTTAATGATGATTCTGGCCCATTCAGCGACTTATTCAAATGAACAGCAACCTTAATGAGTAAAAGGCTACACATTTCGCAACACTATTTTTAAAATCAGTTTCACCTTGATATACATGAAATACTCTGATCATTATGCATACCAATTTAGTATTGACATCAACCGTAATTCAGTCCTGAGGTAAATACAAGCAAATCCAAGGTTCTCTTACATGAATAAACATTTCGCCTTGACACCAAAACACCATTTTCTAATGTTTTATTTTGTTTCGATCCATAACTCCCATAAACATGCGTGTTGTCTTCCATTAATAAACCATGTGAGGCTTTGTCATAGAGTAACAACGTGCACACATGTGAGCCAGTTCAATAGCCACATATGTGTTCTTGTGGTTGACTGTTTTACCCTTCAATATTTGCACAAGTGTATTACTGTATTGTGTCACCATTTTACATTGTACTATTTCAGTGATGAGGGGCCCACCACGTCGATGAGCAAAATGAAAACACTGTTCTGGTGATCACACGTTGTATTCTTAGACAAACACACATGGGTGTAAGGACGTGTGGATCGTGAGGAAACACGCTGGGCTCTGGAGCTGATAACAGCCTGTTTGCTCACTTTTTAAAAGAGAAAAATTCATTTTCCGCCTCACTTCACTGAGCAGAACAAAGGTTTAATCCTCCTTCCCCTGTGATTCCTTTCTGCAATTTGCCAGTCATACCGGTCTGTCTGCTCATGTGCAGGTCTTGTAAATCAATTTGCGTCAGTCATGTTCAGGACTGAATTACTACAGTAAAGGTAAAACTCCAACAAACAAGAGAAACCCATAAAACAGCTTAGCTTAGCTCACACCGTTTAAATACACAGTTACTGGTGCCATACGCAAAGTAGTCCGTCTATTCATATTGATAACGGCAGGTCCGTCGCTGTAATGTTTGTCGATCCCCTATAAGTACTATTTGAGTAATGTCATGACAGAATTTAGCTTTTAGAAATACTTTTCAGCGTTGACAGCAAGCTATGCTGGCAGCCCATACAAAGGCTTCATCCATTTCAATGAGCGAGAGTAAAGTCGGAGACAGGAGGTGATTTATCAGTTCATGCAGGCCATTTCATTACACCATGCTATTGTAGGATGCGCAGCTGTCAGAAATGAGATGATCTCCATACCATTCTGCGGTTTTCAAAAAAGCCCAGAGAGTTGAGGAGGAGGAAGAAGCGTGGAAAACAAAATATCATGAAAAAGAAAAAAATAGATATCCATTTTGCCTTCAGTCTGTCAAACTGGAACATTTTATTTCTCTTGTCTTGCAGTAGCGTATGAGCAAAAAACAAGACTTGGAGCTGTGATACTAGATTCCAACGTGACTGTACTGTACGTACCATCAATGAAGACAGTGAAGAGAGTTCTGTTCGGGCTGAAGGGTGAATAAAGTAACGCGTTTTAGTATGCTTGGCTGCCAACCTGCACAACCGTACAATAAATGGTGGTAAATTCCGGCATGTTCTGCTGCGCAGGTCGTACGACAGACACTTTAATGTTAGTGGAGGAGTGGTAGTATATCTCGGGTGTTAACTGTTTCATATAAAATGTAACCGATCTTAATTCATACCAGTGGGTCACATCTTTCTGTTGCAAAAAAAAAAGTGCCAGGTTAGCATTCCTCATTCATATGAATATGAAAGCGCTCACTGTGTTTATCATTAGCATTTCATTAGCACGACCCATTCCAAACATGCCCATTGGAAAGGGACCGACTGTGTGGCCTCTGGTATTGCTGCTTGCAGGTTTTTTGAGAACCTCTCACCCAAACAACTTTACAGTCGACACTGCACTATTTAACAACACAATCACAAACAGCAGTGTTATTCTATTGGCTGCCGGCTGAGGTAGAGAGACGCCCATATTGCGACTGTCGTCCTTTTTGGCCCCTCCAGGCACTGGTACCGTAACAGCGCAGATAGATGTGCACAAGTCTGACTGTTTGGCAGGATTTTCGGTTTTGGACAGAACCGCTGATCCAAACAACTTCATGCTTGGCACTGCTCTCAATTGGGTCCTCAGCAATAAACCCGTCGAGTTTGAAGTCGGTTGGATGAACGGTTCTGGCGCTAGATGAAGAACACAGACACAGACACACACACACACACATATTCCTCTAATTAGTTAGATGTACAAAGATCAAAACACAAAATACACACACGCACACACACACTCACACACACACACACACACACACACACACGAGTGTGATGCTTACCAGTATTAAGAAACCTTTAAGAGGTTTGTGTTAATCTTTTCGGAACACCTCCCCAAACCTCATTCTTCCCAAACCTCATTCTTGAATCAATTTCTCACTGAAAAAGGTCTAAATTATAAGATGCTACACACTGCAAATGTATACTAAACATAACTCAGGATTACATTTACATTTAGAGCATTTGGCTGACGCTTTTATCCAAAGCGACTTACAAAAAAGTAACACATTTGTCGAAAGAGGGAGACAACAATATATCGCTGAAGGTAGAGTGCAATTAGAATAGAACAAGTTACAAGCATTCCTGGTCGCCAGGTCAATAAAACAAGTTTACAAGCTTACAGTTGCTAGGTTGGCTCCTTACTGTACAACAGCAGGTAGCCAGGATAAGACACAAGCTAAGTTATACGGGACATACCAGCGTACAAGATCCTACAAAGAGCCAAGACATACAAATATGGAAGTGCTAAGGATCCAGGAGGGGTGGGATTCAAGTATTGATCGGCTAGGAGGGAGAGGGTTGGGGAGGAAAGGTGGGTAGGAGATGAAGCTATTCAGAGTCCAGGTGGACTCTGAATAGGTGGGTCTTGAGCCTCCTGCGGAAGCAGGCCAGTGATTCTGCTGTCCTGACCGCTGTCGGGAGGTCGTTCCACCATTGTGGTGCAAGGACAGAGAAGAGTTGTGATTTGGTGGAGCGACGTTTGTTTATTTTTAGTGATGGTGGTACAAGGCGGCCAGCTGAAGTGGTTGAGCGGAGTGTTCGAGCTGGGGCATGAGGTTTGACCAGTGCTTGGAGGTAGGTGGGGGCAGCTCCACTGACAGCCTTGTAGGCCAGCACCAAAGTCTTGACCTTGATGCGAGCAGTTTCAGGGAGCCAGTGGAGGTCACGGAAGAGAGGGGTCACATGGGAGAACTTTGGTAGGTTGAAGACTCGGCGTGCTGCAGCGTTCTGAATACGCTGCAGAGGTTTGATTGCGGAGACTGGGAGTCCAGCCAGGAACGAGTTACAGTAGTTGAGGCGTCGAGATGACAAGCGCTTGGACCAAGATCTGCTTGCTTCTCGTGTGAGGAGGGGCCGGATCCTGCGGAGGTTGTAGAGAGCGGTCGGTGAAGGAGACACTGTAACGTTCTCGATGGAGACGAGTAGGTCCATGTGGGGGGCGGTCTTTCCCCGGTATGAGGAGCAGCCCAGTCTTGTCGATTACAGTAATGAAGCACAATCAAAAACCATCCGCCCAGATTTCTTGCAACCTCAAAGCCTAAATGAAACAATACGTTACTTATCATCCACAGTTGACCTTGAACAAATTCTAATCCATGGCAACTCATCCCAACAAGAACGTAGTTAAACGTGATGCCCACTAAACTGAACTAAATTATCTCAAAAATACTGCAATCAGGCAATCCTGGGGAAAATTAAGTCTGTCTTCAATATGGATGTTTGTAGAGATGTGCTTAAAGCCAATCTCAAGTGAAACTGAGCTCACACAAGACGACAAAAATAGATTGTTTTCCTTCTGTGAAATAGATTTTCTCTTTCTTACACTCCAGGGTGGGATAGTGTAGGTACCAGCCAGAAGGTACTGGGTTTGATCACCAATGTACAAATCTAAAACTGTAGGCAAGACTTGAGCTAGATGAGCCTGATTCTTACCTGCTCTGTATTGACCAGTATCTGAATTAACTGTACGTTGCTTTAGAGAAAAGCATCAGATAAAACGCCAACTTTAGCGTGGCCCTTGTCTTTATTCATGTTGTTCGTTTTTATAAACCCCTGTATATCCTGCCGGCTACCTTTCACAGAGCCTCCACAGCTTGGCCAGCAACCTTGTGACAGAAGTGCATGTTTCTGTGTGCGGGTTCCTGACTCCTCCTAATGCTTTCAAGCCTTTCTAAACACCCATGGCTGTGCAGAGTGCAGAGAGCACTCTGGCCCTTGGAGTGACCATTTTTTCACAAATGTACCCATTTCAACAAGCTCTCATAGGGGCCTCTTTACAGGGTGCCCCACTCACACCCACAGCACTATACTGTAGTGCTACTGTTTGCATTGACATACTTCGGTCCTGATGTTCCTCCTCCCACACATGTTGTGGTTTTATGGTGCATGTGTGTGTGTGTGTTTTCCTCTTGCCAGGCCGGGTCATAAACATCGTCATCCTCTTTAAGATGAATAGAACATAAGTGGTGTAAAATATGTGGCAAAATTGCTGTGAAAGTGTTGGTCTGTCAGCCAAAGGCACAACAAGGGAATTTTGACATGGACAAAAATAATATTATGTAATCTACTCATCAACAGGTCTGGCATCCTCAATTTATACTACTACTACTACTACTACTACTACTACTACTACTACAGCGACTATGATACTACTTACAAATAAACAAGTCAGGAGATGGTCCTATCGTAATACATAGACACAAAGACTAATCATACAGATGTTAAAATGTGAGAATGTGAAGGTTTTCAATGTAGCTTAGTTCTGGTGTAGCTAGTTGTGGCGTAGCTAGTTGTGGCGTAGCTAGTTGTGGCGCAGCTAGTTCTTGTGTAGCTAGTTCTGGTGGGCAAAATGCAAAATGAATGTTATGTTGTTGTTGTTTTTGTCAGACGCTGCAAGGACCTTGCTGTGGGAAATGGCAGAAGGTCTAAATAAAATGTACGGATAAAAAAAAAAAACGCTTCTCCTTAGGCCTCGGTAATTATGAAGCAATTTATTTTTGACACTGCCACACAGAAGAAGGGAAGTCTGTGGACAGCGTGGCTTCTCTCTTCTTACGGTTCAGTGAGTCACCGTGAACAGTCTGATTTTGTGATATGACTATGATTGTGTCATATGGTGTATGGAGTTTCAAAAACCCCGTATTAAAACCTTGTTGAATGCCACAGGTGGACTGGCAAACTAGGAAAAGGTAACATTTCCTATTAAGAACCTTACCAGGTATTCATATACGCATATACGTACTATCTTGTCATTTAACGGAACCTGTATCCAAATCGTCTTACAGTGGACTGAGTTACATGTCATTAAGAGGATCTTATAAGGGAAGCTAGACCAAAACCAGCACCTGTTGGCTAGGAATCAAACCCCAGCAACTGCACTATCCTGCCTTACTGGAGATTACTTGATATTGACAAACGATTGAGTCTGCATGTTTAAACAACACCATAAAACTGCTATTTATTCTTTGCTTGAAACACTAATTGAAGGAAATAGTGTTTATTAACAATTGCATTCGGCGTATATTTAATTATCTGAAGGATGCGAGGTGCAACTCCCCCGTGAGCCACAGCTCTAATCAATTCTAATCACACTGTTCATAAATGATATATTTGCAGCCTATCAACGATCTCTTACAGATTATCTTAAGTAACGCATCGGACGAAACCAGCAGGGTGCAGGCATGAGCTTCGTGTGGGAAAAATAAACTAAAAATAATCTTTCACAGATTTTGCAATGTAGTATTCAGAATTTTGTTTTATCCACGATTCAAAACACATAATTCGCCAAGCTATTTGTGATTGGTGTGTGCGTGTGTGTGTGTGCGCCGGAGAGAGAGGGAAACGACATGATGTTTTGTAATAATTCACTGTGTGGCATCTGACGTTTATTATAGCCTACTTGTGTATGGGTTCGGGGGAAAAAGGAGGGTGTACACTTTAGTTGAGCTGTGGCTGTATAGTGCTGCTTCTGTTCAGATGAGCTCACACGGTCGATGCGCACATCTCCCAGTCTGAACACGAGTGTGAATGAATAGGACACCACGTTAAAAGGGGACTGTGGACTTTTCATGACAGTTCAAAAAAGAGAGATATACATATATATATATTTGGAGAGAGAACGGGATTTTTTTTTGGAGATCCGATGGATTTCTTCTAGTCTCCTTGGCTCTCCAGCACCAGGGGCTTTGGATAGGAGCGGCGAGCCGACCGAGGCTGTGCGCTCCTGCTCGCCTGGTCCTCCTCGCCCGCCTCCTCCCTCCTCCTCCACTATGCGATGCCAACACTCCTGCCCATCATCACACTGCGTGTAGTTCAGAGCAACCGAGGTCTCATTTGGAAGGACGCCAGGACCCAACATTAAGAATCTGCAAGTTCAGTCCAATAAATTGTGACATAGTCTGTCAGCCTTGGCAAAGAAATCGATAGCCCAGGAAAGGCACACGATATTCTTTTGGAATTTTAACGATCTATTTTTTTTTCCTACCCCTTGCTCATAAATATGCGATTCGGCGGGAGGATGCTGTGGTCCGGCTTTACCGCTTTTTAGTCTCCGGCACCGTGGTGATTGTGACAGATTATTGTTGTTGCTTGTCCATGCAAGACTTGGGGTGGAAACATGTCTGGCCACTGCTCTGAGAGGATCACTGCTATCAGAGATGGCATTTTGGTCCAGCACTTCGGTTTTTACCTCTAAAGTGCCCCGGAAAATCTTATTCATGTTCACTCTGTCCCTGTCCGTCACCTACTTGTTCTACAGCTTGATGAGCTGCTACAACTCGCTGCAGTTCCACCTGCAAGAGAACTACGTGTACCAAGGGAGGCTGGGCACCGAGGAGACAACTTTTGTGACGCTAAGGGAGAAACTTTACTCGACTTCGTTCCAGGGCTTCACCGCCGAGGAGGATTCGACCGAGGAGGCGCTGCCTGCCTCCGAGAAAACGACCGCGATTCCGGATCCAAAAGATGTGGAAACAGAGCAGAGGAGAGCAGAGTGGATTAGGACTGACCCGCCGTCTCCAACTCAATCATCAGCGTTTGTGTATCGCACCGGCGCCGCTGAGAAGGAGCACCAGGACTTCAGCACCACGGACAGCGACCTCCGGATGAACTGCACCTCGGATTACGGGGAGAAGAAACTCCCCCAGGCCATTATAATTGGGGTAAAAAAGGGAGGAACTAGAGCTCTGCTTGAAGCTTTGCGAGTCCACCCCGACGTCAGGGCCGTTGGGAACGAACCGCATTTCTTCGACAGGAACTACGAGAAGGGTCTGGATTGGTACAGGTGAGATGATTGAGAGGTGATTGGTTCCGCTTGAGATTCCCCTTCGTGTGATTGTTGTTGTTGTTGTTGATGTTGCTATTGTTGTTGTTCTTCTTCTTGTCTTATAATCATCATGGATCATCACAGTCTTTCAGGCCTACTCCCTGTTCTATCAAAACTACGTTCATATGCCCAGACATAGAACAACAAAAAAGCACACACACAGGCACACACACACACACACAAGCAGATGCACGCCACACACACGCACACACACAAGCACATTGCACGAGTACAAAGAGTAATTGTGATGGAGACATTTTCTTCCATTAATTCATTAAATTGGTAATTAGATTAA
>OMKP01090527.1:0-10783 GCA_900302375.1 Bathygadus melanobranchus | reverse complement strand
AGGAGGGGGGGGGGGTGGTAGGGGGGGGAGTGGGAGGGAGGGGGCGTTGGGTTGGAAGAGGGAGGAAGGGATAGATGTAGGAGAGATATGGGTGTGATGGGGGAGAGATGATGAAGTGTTGAGGAGCAGGAGGGGGGGTGGCATGGGGTTCTTCTGCAACAACCAGAGAGAGAGAGAGAGAGAGAGAGAGAGAGAGATAACGAGGAAATAAGGGAGAGGGATAGAAAGCGATGGAGAGAGAGAGATGAAGGCACGTGGAGAGGTAGAGAGAGAGGGGTTTTTAGAGAGGGAGGGGTTGAAGGCCATAAAAAGGAGAAATGTGAAAGAGAATAATTGCGAGAGGGATTGTGAGAGAGAGGTATTTACAGACATTTCAGGCCAGATTTCTCAGTAACCACGGCTAGTTCTCTGTATTTAGGCTGCTAGCGTCCTGTGAGTTCATAACAACGTAGCGACGCCCTGTAGGCCTCGCTGACTCGCAGTGGGAATAACAGAACAACAGCTGTTCCTGCACAGCAACACACCGTTAACCATCAGTTACAGCATAGCATATTACCATCGGTTAGTATAGCATGCTAGCCTTAGTTACAGCTTAGCATGTTACCATCAGTTACAGTATAGCTGATGTTGAGATCTGCTCTGCAAGAGTGTCATTGCATTTGTCATGTTCGTCTTGAGCCAATCTCCACGTTTGATGAATGACTCTACAATGACTTGTAAAGAATTAAACTTTTTTCCCACTGTTTTTTGTTAGATTTATATTTCTTATATTCTTTGTGAGTTACGGGGGATGGGGGGGTTCTGGGTTCGATTCCCCAATGCTCACAGTCTAACTACAGGGATCCTTGAGATGCCCTCACCCCTACCTGCTCATTAGAAGATAGCAAGATATGAATTGTGTCTCTTTGGATAAAAGTGTCTACTAAATAGTAAAATACTAAATGAATTGCCTGGTTTGCAGGCCAAAACCATAACTATTACCTGGTAAAGAGGAGTGAAAGGAAGGTGAGGTTATTTTGAGGTGAGAGACCAGAATTCAGATGACATGTTTTTATTTGAGCAGCGGTTTTCACCTTTACTGACTTGTTGTGTTGTCTTTTGTGTTCACATGAAGGAGGGACAGTAGGCGTGTGTGTGTGTGTGTCTGTGTGTGTGAGTTTGCATGTGTGTGGGAGAGGGTGCCGTAAAGAAATAAGTAAACTGAGACAAAACAGAAGAGAGAAAGAGAGATGGAAAGAGAGAGAGAAAGAACCCAGAGAACACTGCAGTTGCCATGCCGACAGACTCACACAAAGCAGGTCAATCTGGGCCAAGTATGCAGCGATGTTTGCCTGGGTTCAGAACTTTGACTCCGCCCACTTCACCGAGTTGACTAATTCAGATCTGGGATCGTGACATGAAATAGCGATTTCTCGGTTGAAAAAACGATTACCCAATGAGTGCCGTGGGGGGACTAACTATTAGCCAATCAGCACCACAGGCGGGACAAACACCATTGTCAAGCTGTTGAGAATGGCTCCAATTACCATTTCTTTTCAATAATTTGTGAATTTCCAACCCTGACAAGTAGTTGGAAACATTTTACATGAATCCTCCCAGAATAGACATCGGGTCTATATGGGGGAATTACTCCGACATCTCAGAAACTTTCACTTAATGGGCTCTATTACGTGTTTAGAATTTATTTTACATAGGAGGCATGTCTTCTCAATATCGCCCCACATCGTTTATTTTTACTTTGCTCCACTCTTAAGACCAGTATGTTGGCACGGCTATGCATCGTTGGTCTCTAGTGATTGGTGAGGGAAAATCGAATCCCCCTCCCCCACGGAAATCGGTTAGAGGGAAGGCAGTGTCAGACTGAAGATGGAAATGGAGGGTAAGGAGTTGACAATTGTATCAAATATCAGGCTACAGCAATTTGATTGGTTGAAGAGGATGGATGCCCTTTGTATATTTCTTTGTGTGTGTCGGTGTTTGTATGTATTGCGTATGTGTGTGTGTGTGCGTGTATGTATGTATGATGAAATCAAACGTTATCTCCTTACCTCTACGAAAAGTATTTTACATAATGGTCTTCACTGTGTTGGGACAGACCTGTATTTACTTGGCCAGACCTGTATTTAATCTATCCCCATCACGTAACCCTTTGTAAGGCCATGGCTACTTGGGTACTAGGGTTGGTTGCAGCTGAGTGCTTAGATCCAGTGTTATCCATGTCCATGTGTCTGCCTGTTGCCGTGGTCTGTTACTGCTGTTTATTTGCACTTAGGCTTGCACAAAGAGCCCGGGCAAATTGGTGGCCGTACACCCAAACAGGAAGTTATGAGGTTCCAAAATGGGTAGGTGTAATCCTTTTGGTAATCATTTCACAATTCCAAAATATTATTGTCTACATTTAAATACATCTGACATTAGTTGACAATTGTTGACGTTAGCCAACATTAGTTCAAATTAGCTAACAGTAATTAGCATTTGCTAATGCAAGACAGCTATCTCCTAACTTATCCCGACGAGATGCCGCTGTTTGTGAGTAAATGTGAGGTAATACCTTTAAATCGCTTTAAGAGGCCTTAGCGACAAGCAAATCGTTCTATAAACCCGCTCCATTTACATTGAGAGAGCTCCGGTGAAGTGTCAATATATGACCGGGACCTAACTTTCTGAGCATGAGATGTTTTAATTTAGAGCCGTTTCCAAACACACAACCAGAAAGAATTAATCCCAATCGAATATTTTCCTAGTAGTAGTTAGTTAGTTTCCTCAATAATGAAGTGTTAGCGTGGGCTAGCGTGGGCTAGCATGCATGGTGGGAGGGGGGCTAGCTTGTTTGAGGTGCTGCACCATTAAACTGCATTAAGAGCATCATTAGCACTGCGCGGCTCTGGTTTTGTGTGAGTAATGTGGATTAATTTACAGCTCCTCAACTGATCTCTCCATGTGTAATGTAACCGGGAGGAGAAGTGAGAGGAGGATGAGTGGAGCTCTCGGCTAGCGGCTCGTTAGCCCCCGCGCGCTAGCAGAGCGAATCAGCATGTGCGACGGCTACTCAGCTGATTGCTGTAATGCGTTATTAAATATTGATTTGGTCTGGAGCCCGAGGCTCTCTGCTACATTTGATCTACATGTTCCTCAATAGAAGACACTAGGCTGCTTAATACTGCGTATTAGACACACACACTCATACACACACACACACGTATGCATGCATACACACACACACACACACACACACAAACACACAGCCACAACACACAAACAGGCACGCATAAACACATGCACAGGAATGCACACACCCTCACACAAACATATACACACACGTGCGTTGGCACTAAGGTTGGTACAACTAATAGGTTGCTTGGTTAGCTTTCCATAAAGACGTTACACTGCTTATTGAGCAAGTTGAGTTGTTATAAGTAATTGAACACAATATGCACCCTGTTCTCTGTGCTAGCGATTGATTTCAGCGTGTCTTTAGTTGCTGTGTAAAATCATCTTACATATGGCCACTTCTGAGTGAAGGTCATGATGTCATCATCCAATCAGAAACAGCCAGACACACTTTGGCAATAAGAATGCAGATACAAGTGTGAGTGAGGATAGCAGCTAAATGGCCCCAAAAAAGACACTTTATTGAGCTGTGAGGGGGAATTCAAAGCAGAATAACAACCACACAGAGAGGATTAAAACACATATAGTTAAAGTTAAAATACACCGGAGATTCTCTTCATTGGTGTGTTTCAAGCCCACTGGAGCTCTCAAGACATCAGGTACACGCTCACTGTTCCCAGGGTTCCAACCAAGCATACTGAAGCAGCAGTAGTTATTTGCCTTTTTGTTTCAACTCTTGCGTACACATCGCGCAGCCAACATGAACTTTTGGATACCAGATCTTGTCAACTTTTTCGCTGATCTCCGGCTCATTGCAGAGATCGTCAAGACTACGTAGACTATTAACCCAGCTCTGCCAACTGGAAGTGCTCACAGGCGGCGTCAAGACCATAAAAAAAGGCGTGGGAAAGAGGAGGGCTAGGCTAAAGCTAACTCCTCACCGGCTACCTCCCAGCTTTTTTTCTGGTGTCTCTGGTGAACAAAATGGATGAGCTGTGGCTATGGATCACCACTCACAAAAGGATTATGGACCGCAACCTCATGATGTTCACGGAAACATGGCTCAACAGCAGCATTCCCCAATAGCGCCATGGAGCTAACGGAGTGGTCTGTCCACTGGGATGCTCCACCCCAGGCATGCGAAAAACGACTCGGAGGAAAAATGATGTGAGCCCACAGAGATAAAAACGATGCAAGAATAAATGCCAAAGGTGCCGGTGAAGCTTGCGGTCCACAGAACCGCCATCCACACCCAGCTTCGCTGGAAGCCATAGAAATAAGTCATGATACACCAATGTGAGATATAACTGTGATCTGTTTGTATAGATTATATAGGCCTACAATAGGCCTATAGTAAGTATACCTATACCAAATATATTAAATGTATATGTCTCTCAAATTGTACAATATATAGGCCGAACACTAAATGCAATAACTGCGTTTTTGTGTCTGAGACGCATCGTCATGCACGCAGAGTAGGAAGTTCTCATCAGCTTGACTTGTTCCTATAACTATAAAGGCAGAATTAAAAAGGTTAATGAATGTTGTTTAGATGGAAGCGTACCGCAGTGATTTTAGTTTGATGATATTTGCTTGCAAAACAAAATAGCTCAAAAAGGACTGTGGAGGCCCAACGTTTTGACGTCCAGTCAGCGTCGAACTGACGTCGGTCATCAGTGTTGCTAGAGGGTCGATTTGTGGTGCATACTTGACATCGGTTATGTGACTGACTTCATATCGACGGCCCAAAATTGACCTGTGCGATACAAGGATTGTGTAAATGACCATAAAAGCGAATTTGCACCTTTCATTTAATAATTATTATATGTATATGTATCACAACAGTTTCATTTGGATGCCAACTTTCTCCAAAAGAGTAATAGCCTACTTTTAGTTATCAAACAGGAAAACAGCCTCATAAACTAATGTCTCCAAAACATGTATTAAAGAACGCTCCAAATGCACATGAGACAAACCCACTTACCATAATCCCCCTTATCTGCAAACTGCCATTCACTACACTATTTTACACTTAGATTCAAAAGGGAAACTCCATTATAATTGAATCCTCTAAATAGATAGGATATTTTGGTGAAAGGACAGAGCATAATCTTCACTATAATCCATCACCAGCATGATTCTTATTGGAACATGCCGCATATTTGCGTCATAACTGATGTACATTTTTCAGGTGATTTTGTTTATCCCGATAGCGCTATGGAGTAAACAGGGCCCTATGTCCTCCGGGAGGTTCCACCCCAGGCGTGCGAACATCTACTCTGCGAAAAAGGACGCGAGCACCCATCCGTGCGAGATTAAAAACACGCAAGATTAAATGCCAGCTCACAAAAGTGACACGAGGCCTGTCTGCAGCCAGAAAATGTTTTCTCTGTTTTTCTTGCTCTTGTGATGTTTATTCGTTTCCTGCATGATGTAAAAGGACCTTAGTCTACCTGTGACAGATTAACCAACTCAATCACTAACTGGATTGCAATGGACTGCAGGGTTGGATTTCGGTGGTAGAGGACAGGTTAACGGAGGCTTACAGATTGTTATGGTCATTATTACGTATGAACAGTGAACAATTTCTGACTGGAACGCAGCAATGCGGGGCCAGCCCTATAAACTGGAAAGTCTGTGACTGACTGATGAGACTGAGTTACATCATTGGTTGGTTTGTCTAGTTTCCCCATTGGCTGTTCATTGACCATACAGGGTCCAGTCTTGTTTCTGAATGAATGGGAAATAAGAGATCTCCAACCAGAAGGTTGTTGGTTCGATCCCCGCCCCCCCTAGCTAAGTGTCGAGGTGTCCCTGCGCAAGACACCTAACCCCAACTGCTCGGTTGTTGCCTTGCATGGTCGACACCGACGTTGGTGTATGAATTGGTGAATGTGAGGCAATGTAAAGCGCTTTGGATAAAAGCGCTATATAAATGTAATCCATTTACCATGTTGACCTTTTAAAGTGTATAATGTCGTTGCTTCACTCATCTACCAAAATCTATTCGAATTTAAATATTTTGTATTTTTAAAATATATTATATGAAGACGAATCAGCCACTGAGATTCTAATCTCTGATCCAGAAGTTTGCAATGCTATAGCCAAACTTCTGGGGGGAGATTACACAGAGCCTGTGTCGAAAACCAGCAAGTGTGAGGGTGACGCAGGGTTTCCTGTTTTGTTACGGAGGTATTTGTCTCGGCGAGAAACTCATTTGAGAGTAGCAAGTGGCTCATTTGAGAGTGGAGGTTTCAGTAGATGATTTTAACAAATGTATTAGTCACATCTCCAATATGATCAGCTGCAGCAACACTGTGGTAATAGCGCTCTAGAAGAGTCTTGCGATCGGTGCACACCACCTTGGCAAAAAACCGTCATAATGGTTGTGCATAAAACAATGTCTGACTTCACGGATGCTACGGCCGCTTGTAATGACTAATCACCCTCATACCTGGTGTTAAAATACTGGCCCTTTAACTTTACTATATATTGCTATGTATGCTTAACTACGACCTTAACGACACCCCGCTACCTTTAAGTAACTTTTGACTTTCTTTTTGCATAAATTGCAGTTTGCCCACTTTGAAATTCAAATGGAAGCAGTCAATTAAAAGGCTAGCCATGCTTAAAGCACACTTTATTAATTTATCTCGGCACTAGGAATTCTTTCTGCACTTCCAAGTCCCAATTTAGCCTTTTAAAGCTGGTAAAAAATATATAATTTTAGTGATTACATTTGTAAGCCGTGATGGTTTCGTGGGGGGAATTGAGTTTGGATGAACTCACACTCATCACAGTTTGGAGAGTCTGGATTTGAAGAAAAAAACATTTTTAAAGCTGTTTGGCTGACCTGTTACGTGTTTCGGAACATTTAACGACATTAAGACCCTTAACGACGCTCCGTCTTAGAACAATGCTGCATTTTTCATGCTTTTTTTTTGTGTCAGAAAACAGCAGTTTGTCCATAATGCCTTAATGGTTTTGGACTCTTTGGGCATACATGTTGTTTTGAGAGTGGAGAGCCTTGGTTCCTGTCATTAAAAAACACTTAGTAAGATGGCAACGCTCGCCGCTCTTCACAAACACTTTGTTACGACCGGCCCAAGCTCACAGGGGTTCCGTCCTTGATTACTTTAGGGTCTCGGATTCCGGGTCAGATTCATATTGTGAATCCATTACTGAAAAAACACTCTGTTTGTTAATTTGTCTTTTTGAGTTTGAGTTAAAAAGACTGAAAGCTTGTTTTTGAAAATCTATATCTGTATATATATATGTACTGTATATACTATACACCTATTTTCTATTAGATTTTACATTCATGTTGTATTTCTGTACATTCTATATTTAATAATCTATATAAACATTACTATGTACACTATTGTAATATGAATAAACCAATATCATATTAATATCATCAATATAATACTATGTTCTTGTTTCATATAGCTACACATCTCTAATATTTCTAAACATGTATAATATCAATATAATATTAATGGTTCTTCTATGCTGGTATTTAATATGCACATTATTCATATTTCTGAACATGTATAATATTAATATAATATGAACGTATTACTATGCTGGTGTTGAACGTAACTCTTATAGAAGGTGACATTGCGTTGAACGTTTAAAGCCTGTGACGGTGCTCAAAACACATGTTTACATTAATTAGTAAAAGAAGCTCCGTGCACACTCCTTACAGTGTACCAGAAGAGCGCACGTGACTCACATGCACTTATATCTGCATGTGACTCCAAGTGGCGAAGGAACCGAGTATGGACAAATAATTTGTTTGTTAGTCCATACTCGCATGCACACGCACACGCACGCACACACACACACACACACACACACACACACACACACGCACACACACACACATGCATGGAATACAGGAATGTGTGTTTCTATTTGTAACTTTTTGTGTTCATGCCAAGTCGCAGCCATGACCTGTGAGTCTCAGAAGGAAGTACTCAGATCTTTTACTTAAGTAAAAGTAACAATACCACAGTGTAAAAATACTCTGTTAAAAGTAAAAGTCCTGCATTCAAAACCTTTTGGACTTAAGTAAAAGTACAAAAGTATGAGCATCAAAGTACCAAAAGCAAAAGTGCAGAATGGCCCATTTCAGAATAATATCCAATAATTACTTTCCACCAGTGGGAACAGACTAGCATGTAGTTCCACTTACGGCCTTTAGGTGGTTCCTGCTAGACAGTGCAGAAAGGCCTGTCACCATTCAACCGGGGGAGAAATAGTGATTTTATTCCCAAAATACAAAGCCAATTTTTCCTTTGTTTGGTTAGGACCTCAGTCGCTAGGTAATGTTCATAGTATTTTGCGGGTTGACATATTATTTTTCATTTTTCATTAAAAAGCGATTATGGTTTGGGTGTGAGATGGCCAATGACGGGTGCGAGGTGAACATTCAAGTCCATGTGTGAAATCTGATTGCAAACATTTCAGAAAATGTCTGAGAGAAGCCAGAGCTACACCCTCATATCAGCTGTGCATAAACCAATTGTTAACATCACAGACTACGGCCATTAGAGATGCGTGGTGGAGTCATCGGCCCGCGTGACCCCACCCTACAACTGCGGGTGTAGGTGGTTGCAGGTCAGCCTTTTTTCTGTATTTATAATATACGGCAGGTTAGTTAAAATCATCTTCTTAATTTCTTGCTATGAGCTATTTCTTGTTGGCGTATGCCATCCTAATTATTTTGTATAATAAGTTTGGTATTGCGTGTCCTTTCATTCCATTATAGCCTGCCCAACAAAATCATATGTGATTTTCTGGTTATCTTGTTATTTGTTGTCCTTGTTGGATAGATTATTTTATTTACATTGCATGCACATTGTATTCTAATTTATTTAAGAATCAGATAAGTCTTTTATTATAGCCTAGGTCTACACCTAGGCCTATTTGTTATTTATGTCCACATAAATGTCTCTTTATTCTGCTGTTGTAATATTCCAGCTGGTCTGTGTTTTCTGTTCAATAAGGTTTTGCCTAAATAAAGGAAGCCTATTATATAGGATATAAAGTCAAACACTGACGATGCATTTTGTGGTTTGGTTCAGTAATCCAAATGCATTACTGATAACAGGCTGCGCTCACGTGCACGCTGAAATGTTTGGCAACACGTCTCCGACTAAATAACAACTTAAAATAACGCTAAGATCATATGAAACAAAATTATTAATAACAAAGAAATTGTAGTTTTCAGCAGCAGCATTTTCTAACAGCGGGTTGGGAAGCGGGTGTAATGTTCTTCTGGGTCTAGTAGCAGTCGGGTGCAGCAGTATGTGGATGTGGGTGCCTGCACCACTAGTGTGTGGGTGCTTGTATGTATGAAAATATGCATGTGTTTGTGTGTGCATGTTTATTTAGTTGGTTTGTTTGTCTGTTTGTGGGCATGCTTGCATGTGTGTGTGTGAACACAACACACACCCCAGCGTAGGTTGGTTATCCACGTTGTGTGACTGGTCATCGAGCCTTCCGGTCGGATGCAGATATCTCCCTCCCCAGCCTCCCCCATTATACCACATTATGCTGCGCCGCTATTCTGTTCTGGGTTTATCAATATCTCCCCCGGCAGTCAAACAAACACCGAACCTCGCTCACAGCCGACGGAAAATATGGCTGCCGTTGGCCAAGAATATTCCTCTGTGTTGAGGAGGGAGGGTTTCACTGGGGGGGAAACTGCTGCTTGTTTGGTGAATTCACACTCTGTTGGTTTGTTGATGGTTGGAGGTCACTATAATCTGTCACTACCATCCCTCTCTCTCCCACCACACACACTACCAGCCCTCTCACTGCCACCCCTCTCTCTCCCACCACACACACTACCAGCCCTCTCTCTCCCACCCTTCTCTATTGTCATTACCACCCCTCTCTATCATCACTACCACCCCTCTCTATCATCACTACCAGCCCTCTCTATCATCACTACCAGCCCTCTATCATCACTACCAGCCCTCTCTATCATCACTACCAGCCCTCTCTATCATCACTACCACCCCTCTCTATCATCATTACCACCCCTCTCACTATTACCACACCTCTCTATTGTCACCACAACCTCTCTGTCATTACCACACCTCTCTATTGTCACTACCACCCCTCTCTATTGTCACCACAACCTCTCTGTCATTACCACACCTCTCTATTGTCACTACCACCCCCTCCATTGTCACTACCACCCCTCTCTATTGTCACTATCCTCTCTCTCCCACCCATCTCTCTCTACTAGGGATGTATCACATTCACTCCCCCTCTCTGTTGTCACTACCACCCCTCTTGCTATCAACCCTCCCTCTACCGCCGCTCTCGCCCCCACCCCTCTCACTACGCTGAGGTAACCATTTCAGCTCAAATGCATTTATCCTTGCAAACACCATATTTGTATACAGTCACATTGTTTCTGTCTATGTATCAATTTGTCATTTTTCCAATCTGTGAATATTCCAGCCTACAAGGGAAATCGGTACGTTTTTCAGTTTGCTGGGTAGCCAAGGCACTTTTTTGTACATTGACCTTAATGATAAGTCGTGGTGAACAGCAGTGCAGAGTGCCCTGTGGTACTGGGGCATTGTACTGTATTTTTAGATTTGATCCCCTTTGTATGAAGCAGTGGCTATTGTGCCAATCTATTAACTGGCTT
>OMKP01090521.1:0-17287 GCA_900302375.1 Bathygadus melanobranchus | reverse complement strand
CACAAATGCTTTGTTGGGCTGTGCAGTAATTTAATTTTATCAAAGATAATAGAAGAAAAATACAATATTTGTGAGCGGGAGAAAAACTTGAGAAAAATGTGGTCATCTTAAGAATACAGACAACGGAGTAAACCGTGAAGCTAACCTTATTGTAATGGGCTCGGTAGGCCCATTGAACTGAGAGTTGTATCTTCGACTGCTGGAAAACTGCATGGTTGGCATGTTTATAGATATATCAATACAACTTGTGCTAATGTTATAGAATTTGCTTTGTGTGGAGTTTAATGGCTTTTTTAGAAAAACACAAATTCCAAATAAACTCACTGTGGGTGGACGCGTTGCGACAGCCGCATTGAGGGTACGTTGACAGCTTTATTAAAAATGTTTATGACCTTACAGGAAGCTCAATATATAATCTTGTCATGTAAATATAGATACATTGTAGATCTACATGCCATATCCTGGGAAGGGATCACAGAATAGTACAGAGGACAGAGACTATATTTGTCACGGCATGCTAGGGAGGTGACTCAAATGCAGAGATCAGAGTAGGGGTTAGGTACGAAAGGAAGCTTTACTTCATGAAAGCATGCAGACAGACACAAACAAGGAACCGAGAAACTAGGAGCAGAAACTAAGGAACTTAAGTACATGGAACACAGGTGAACAAAATTACTAATTAACACACAAATTAACACACTTAAGTGACATAAGTGACAAAGATTACACTAACGACACAAAGCAAAACAGGTAATGAGTGGGGTTGGAGCAGGATTGTTACAAAATTCAGAAATGTTTGTTTTTTAAGTAAATAAATATCGAGGAATTTGCATACATGATAAATCAAAATATTTGAATAGCAGGGCGGAGGGCTGAATATGTAACTATGAAATATCGTTTGTCCCTAGCACCCTCCCACTAGTTCCCCAGCACAGGTAGGTGGAGGGAAGTCAGACAAATAATTACCATGAATTTGCATATTGGACAAAAACTGGCTTCACAAATCACAAATTGACCTTTTCCTGTACGTTGCCAAGATATCGTTTAAATACTCAGATGTGCCTGTGGAAGATTAGGACAATTATGCAATTTGATCGCAAGTTCTGCACAATCAAGATGACCTTAGAGATGAAACATTGTTTACTAAATTGCGATTCTCAATGGCTCATTGTTCAAATGTGGCTGGCAATAGCTGCCTGTGAAAGCCAGCTGTTACATTTCTCTCATGCTTTTATTTATTTCATTGTTGGTTTGAGGCTGCAGCAATAGAACTCACAGGTTCTGCTCACATTCACTGTTCAAGTCTTTGATAACTAAAGCACATCATTTCCTATGTTCCATGATTGTATCCCATTAGTCTATCCAGTACAGCAGCATTAGCATATTCAGCCCAGTATGGATGGATTGCATTTATATAGCGCTTTTATCCAAAGCGCTTTACATTGCCTCACATTCACCCATTCATACACCGACGGCGGTGTCAACCATGCAAGGTAACGACCAGGTCGTCGGGGAGCAGTTAGGGTTAGGTGTCTTGCTCAGGGACATCTCAACAATTAGCTAGGCGGTTGGTAGAGCGGTTGTCTGTTTGCCAGACAACCGCTCTACCTCCTGAGCTACTGTCGCCCCAGTACTAGGATTGTATATAGCAGCTTGTTAAGGTGGACTGTAATACACGTGTACATATTCAAATTACGTTGCGTTGACTGGCTGAGAATGTATTTTAAGTGAAACAGTTTTGAATTGATCTCTCTGCATCTGTGCACAAGATGGATAAGTACGTATGGTCATTGAATTGCATACAAATGCTACAGATTATTGCAGAAAAACGTTATTAATTATTTTGTGGCTACATGAAGTCAATGTAGCATTTGGACATCAAATATATAATTGTATTATTTATTGTTATTATTATTATCATTATTATTATTGTTGTTATTATTATTATTATTTTAACCTTTTGAGTTCCGATTACTGTCCTGCACTTTGTTCTGTGTAGTTTCCCATCATGCTGAAGGGTTGACGTTTTGGGGCCAGACAGGAGTCCATTGTGGGAGGCAGCTGTCCAGATCTCCTTCACTAACCAGAAGTCATTTTCCTGTCAACAGCACTCCTGACCAGACCGGTGACTGATGCACAAGTGTTACTGTATTGGGACTATATAGTCATTTCTGTGTATTACTGTATCTTGTTCTCACTATGGTTTGCTGCTATTGCTTCCATACTGCTTTGGTTCTACTATTCAAAACAGCCTAAAAACAACCATCTGAAGGTATTCAGATGCATCTGAAGCTTTTATATAATCTACCAAGAAACAGAACAACCGATACAACTGATGGAGAGAACCGATGGAGAACAAATAGACAGAGCTGATAGAGAAAACAAATAGTGAAAACAGATAGTTTCCCTGGTGTGGCAGAATGGCATTGATTCTGCATCAGATTGCCAGCAGCAGGTACCCTGGTTGCAATCGATTGTGAGCAGGTTCTTCATTGCTCCAGGACAGAGAAAACACACTCTCCAACTATGTCTGAGAGCTTCGACTTAGAAAAGAAAAGCTTTGGATACAAATGTCTACTAAAAATAAAGAGTAGCAATGGGGTAAGATAGTTCAGCGGTTAGTGTTTCACTACCAACCGAAAGCTTCTGGTACAGAACCTAATGTCAAAACCTAACTGGTAAGATGCAGAGCACCAGCCTGCTCATTGATGACATGTTTCTGTATTCACTGTCAATTTGGATAAAAGCATCTGCTAAATGACTACATAGTAAAGCGCAAACTGAATCAAAGCAATCCTAAAATACATGGTGAATGTGTTTTTTTTCCTCCCCTGCGGTTTTGAGGGAGGGTCTTTTTAACACCCTCCCTCACTAAATGCTAAATAAATATTAATAAATCAAACACATCAGGAGCCCTTTCATCAGTTCATGTCTGAACAGGAAAAACAGTTGGGAGAGAAGAACTGTCTGGGAGAGTGACAAAAAAAGATTTGCTTCTGTGCCAGGTTTTTTTTTTTTTTGTACAAATGGTAATGTGTGTGTGTGTGTGTGTGTCCATGAAATTGTGTTTAAAGACAAAATTACATCAACATTCACCTTGGTTGCTCGTTTCTCCTCAACAGAAATTCAGAGCAGATGTCTGTTCCTGTGTCAACAAGCCCAAGCAGACAGCCATTACATTTGCAATCAATTATACTGTAACACCATTATTGTCTGATCAAAGTCAGCAGTGGGATGTAGATGTTCTCAATCTACACTGTCATGCTCTAATTTACTTGAAAACATTATTTTTTCTAAGCTTCAATGTTGAATGTTGACAGGTTGAAACTAAAATAGTCTGTTGAATGTGTCCGGTCCAACTCTGTAATCGAATAAAAACAGACACATAGTACACATGGTACAAAGTACCCTTTTAACAAAGTCCAAGAAAATAGCACAATATTGTGCTCAACATACTGCGTTTAAATAACATCCAGTGTCCTGGGTCTTCCCCGGGGCCTCCTCCCGGTGGGACGTGCCCGGAACACCTCCCGAGGGAGGCGTCCAGGAGGCATCCTAACCAGATGCCCGAGCCACCTCATCTGGCTCCTCTCGACGTGGAGGAGCAGCGGCTCTACTCTGAACCCCTCCCGGATGACCGAGCTCCTCACCCTATCTCTAAGGCTGAGCCTTAGAGATAGGAAACTCTGCGGAGGAAACTCATTTCGGCCGCTTGTATCCGCAATCTAGTTCTTTCGGTCACTACCCAAAGCTCGTGACCATAGGTGAGGGTAGGAATGTAGATCGACCGGTAAATTGAGAGCTTTGCCTTTCGGCTCAGCTCCTTCTTCACCACGACAGACATACATAACGTGTTAATATAATAATTTACCAACAGCAAGAGAAGCTGAGGTTAAATGTTTTAAATGGTCGTTAAAACACTAGTGCTGGGGGTGGTTCAATCACAGTGAATTCAGATGGAATCATTAAAGGGTACGGAAATCCCTGTTTTAGCCAGAGAACTGAAAAATAAACAGTGTTGGGCAAGCTACGTGAGCTAAGTAAGCTACCCCCCAGAGAATTCAAGCAAGCTAAGCTAAAGCAACACGGCAGAGGTAGTTTACTACATCCAAGATGTTTTTTGTTTACATTGAACCAAGTTCATTCCAAGTCAATGCCATCTCAATGATCAATGATCAATTAAACTGTCAGTCAAACAGATAGGCAGGCAAAAAACATTCAGTTCAGTTCAATTTATTCAATTGTTTATTAAACAATAAACGGTGCCCTCTTCTGTGCTCTCACTGCTCCAAAAGCAATTTGACATCCAAAGCAAACACATAAACAAAAAGATGTGCTCCATATAAAGACAAAAAGCAGGTGTTTGTGTGTGTAGGTGTGTGTGTGTGTGTCAAATGTAACCCTTTTACCAAATTTAGGAGGAGTTAGGAACAGCAGCAAAAATGTAGGAGCTCCCACAAAAATGTAAGGAACACCAACAATGTATATAGATTATCCCCCCAGCCAAAATGGCACATTCCTCGGGAACACCCCTACAAACGCTCAATGGTAGCGCCAGCCCTCACTCGTGGTGGAGTCTTGTGTGTGCACTCGGTAACAATTACTCTCCATCATCACCCTCATCTTTCCATCAAGTAAACTTAAACTCACTCATCTGTATTCCCTGCAGCAGGATATAGTGATGGGAATTTCAAACTACCATTTGATATTCGCTGGAAATATTCAACCATTCTTTGAATATTCACACACCTCTGATTATAATATTCCTTCTCTATGCATACGTTTACTTGCAGAATATTTTGATGAATTCATTTTGACTACAAATGATGTGTTTACATGAACAGTGTGTTCCCCAATTTATTTAGTAAGTAGCCAGCCAGATGAAATGTAGCCAGCTAAAGGATTCTGCGGTTATTTGAAATGTTTTCGCTAATAATTATTCTAATTATATATAAGTTCTATTAACCTAGAAATCATAAGTGCTTGAAACTTGTTCTATTCTTCTGAAATCTTACTGTACCGTCAGCGATATACTGTTTCACTCTTTTGACAAATGTACTTATAGTAAGTCGCTTTGGACCAAAGCATCTGCCAAATGCCCTAAATGTAAATGTAATTATAAATTTTTTGTCTATTTAAGAAAGCATGATAATGAAAACACAAATGAGCATGATTATTTCAATCAACATGTTGATTTACCTGACCAGATCTGAACTCTCCTGAACATTACTCATTCTCATATGTAACTTGTAAAACCAATGCATAGTGAATCATATCAGCATATTTCATAAACTCATATAATATTGTGTGTGATCATATGGCATAATTCAATCAGGGGGCAGGATATAGAGGTTAGGGTGTTTGATTCCCAGCCAAAAGGTTCTGGGTTTGAGTCCAATATCCACAGTCCTTCCTCTTAGCTTAAGAGTTCTCCTTATTCCTTAGTAAAAGTTGGTCTCAGCAGCTTTGTGAATAGGTTTCGACAAATGTGTTCGCTTTGGATAAAAGCGTCTGCCAAATGCTCTAAATGTAAATGTAAATGTTTTAGCTAGGAACTTGTTATATGGGAGAACTCTTAATGCTTAATGCTCTTAATACTAAGATAAAATGTTTTGTGATTTTTGGCTGTGCACTATCCTAACCCATACATCCATGATCCTACTTGTAACGAACCAGAGATATAATTGGATATCCACTATAGACAGGGATACATGTTTCTAAATCGTGAAAAAATTGGACATTAACTGTAACAGGAGCTTCAGAAATGTTAAGGAGAACCCGATAAAACAAGCAAAGTGATTTTTATAAAGGCAGATGAAAAGTGATTCACTAAAATGTAATGCCTCGTAATAAAGACAAACAAAATATAGAGGATTATTGAGTCAGATGGCTGATCAAAACAGAACCGGGTCATCGTTAATAAGCGTACAGAATACTGTCTTTTATTCACAAATGCAATTCTGGACTGCTGTCCTACCAGTAAATACTATTACCCGACCTCATTGTGTCTTCAAAGCTATTTTACAGTCTATGCTTCAACCACATCTGCAGAGGGTAGACGATATGGAAAAAAACGTTGTCCAATCAATTGCCATGTTATGATAACCACAAATCAACTATGATAGGAGGCTAAATAGAAGTGTTAACCCAACCCCAAAAATGCAGTCTATTGATTTGATATCGGGCATAAAAGTAGCCGGCCAAAGAGCAGCGAGTAGTCGGCTATTTAGCCGGCAGCCGACAACAGCATGAATCTGTTTCCATCCATGGACAGCCCCTAGCTAAGGAATCTGAATATACTGTAGCTATTTTGACATGCAGAGAATCATCCATGCGCAAGCAAAAAACACGCACATATATTACAGTAAAATTGCAGTAGGATAAATATGTGAAGTGTAAAGCCTACATTTTCTTTTTTTACCGTTTGGCTGCCTCAGCAGAAACCTCTTCTGCTGCATTTTAATAAACAATGACAAATGGAACAAGATCTCGGGATTCTGGCAAGAAATGGAGAGACATGTCACCTTTCTCCAACTTTCACCTGTTACCTTGTCACAATACTTGTACACACTGTAATTTTGTCAACTTTCACATTTCACCCTCTATGTCACCTTGTCAACACATGATGAGTGCAGGCCTGGTCGCTACTCTCTGCGTAGAATACCCAGACAGAAGCAGCGCAGAACAGCTGACAATGGCACTTGTTTCGAATAACCGATTATTCGGAACACATTGGAAATCGTTTGAAAGTTGCAGGAAAAAGCAGGTCAAAAGCTGCGTGACCAGCCAAGCTCGGGTGTGGGTGCACATGGACTGTATAAAATACAGATTAAAACGCACTTTCAATGTGTAAATTAGTGGAAGCAATACTTCCACTGTTACCGATCTCCATCTTACATTTCCATGTCATAATACATCTTCATCTACAGACAACTATATCACCCTGTCCCAATACTGCCTCTCCATGACATAGTCATAATATTTGATCTATGACTTTGTACCACATACCACCGTTATTGCCTCTGTGTCTTCTCTGTGTCACCGTTTCACCAGTTCAGATCATTATGAAATTAATAATTCATAACATCTCTGGTAACTTGCGATGGGCATTTTCCATTATTTAGCACCTGGTATGGAGTAGGACTATCGGGGAAAGGACATTATCTGTAGTGGCAGCCCTTTAATGTTATGTCTTATACATTATGTATTTTAAAGGTCTTCTGGTGTTTCCCCAAAGATTGGGGCAGTGCTGAGGTGTGTGTGCCGTGCACTGTGTTGTTGTGCATGTGCACAGTGCTGATGTGCGTGTGCACGGTGCTGATGTGCATGAGCGCAGATGCTTTAGTGTGATCACTGATTCTAATAGGGCTCTGGTGCATTTCCACAGAAATAGTTTCATACAATGGTATAATAGCATTACAAGAAATAGGGGCGGCAGTAGCTCAGGAGGTAGAGTGGTTGTCTAGCAACCGGAAGGTTGCTGGTTCGATCCCCGGCTCCGCCTAGCTAGTTGACGAGGTGTCCCTGAACAAGACACCTAACCCTAACTGCTCCCGACGAGCTGGTTGTTGCCTTGCGTGGTTGACACCACCGTCAGTGTATAAATGAGTGAATGTGAGGCAATGTAAAGCGCTTTGGATAAAAGCGCTATATAAATACAATCCATTTACCAAATTGCATGTGAGACGAATACAGTGTGCAAATACAGTTTTAAGTCTGCAATTTGTAGCCATATACTGTTGCTTCTGTTGTACACAATCAAATATAAGTCACATGTTACTTTTTCTCTTTGTGCTTCCTAGATTTAGTCTGAAGCCATCCATGAGCTAATACCATGTATAGTATCATATGTTTTTTATTCTGCTATAGCAGAACACTATTTTGCTGTCAATATTTTTCCACAATATTTCTCCAATGACAATAATGACAATGTAACAATCAGGGGGTGTAGTAGGGGCATATACATGTTTTTACATGAAACAATTAGCATTTGGGGTGCACAACATCATTTCTAAGACATAAATGAAAAGAAAATGTTGGGCAAACCCTGTTTTCACAGTATCTCAGCAGATACAATGAAATAGCATAATCATAACATAATAATCATATCCAAAACATCGTATTTCAAGTGCTTCACCAATCAGAATAACATTTTTATGGGCATCTTAAAAGGCAAACAGAACAGAAAAGCACAAAATAAGAGGAAATAACCATTGATGCATTAAAAAACTATAACCATAAATTGTGTAAATGCTGCTTTTTATCATCAAAGTTGTATCGTCCACATAAACATAATGAAGACCTTGAACGTATTTTAGTAAAGTCATGTCATGTCATATTTTGAGTCCCCTTAGTCCCAACTTATATATCCACTGGTCCCGGGGAGGAAGTCAAAGAGAAATGTCCTTGTCATGAAGCATTAGGCTTTTCTCCAGGAGGTAGAATTTGAAGACATCCACTGATGACCCATTCAGAGGCGCACAGCCCCTTGGGGGAGGAGGGGGAAGAGGTGTTTTGGGGTTTTAGAAACTATGGTGGCCTGGAGTGACCAAGAAGGTAGTTTGAGGTCCAGAATGTTCTCTGCTGAATAATTAACGCTATGACTGCCAGGCAGGAGACGACTTTGGAGCCTCGGAAGGAAATTATGTCTAGGAGAAATTATGACCCAAGTTGGTAGGGCCTTACATTTTCACAACCTTAAATTATATAAAATACTAAAGCACTGCAAAGGAATCAAAATGTGCTCTGTTACAAAAATTGAGGCCCCGGGGAAAATATGTCTGGGAGAAATGACAAGAATGCTGTAATGGTTGTGGTCTGTGTCAGTGTTCCTCTACATACTGTATATAGCACAATATAACTAGTATAAACATGAAAGTGAATGTTTAAATCACTGTGGAGTGTCTTTAGAGAGAGCAGAACATTGGTCTGATTTTTGATTAAATAATAGGGAATACATTGAAGGACAAGCTGGCGGGATCTTTTTCTTACTGTCCACATCACCAATTAAATGGATTAATGATTAATTTGGTATCATCTCATATTTATTCTTACATTTATGCAAAGCAAAAGCAAGACAAGAAAGTAAACAAATATTCTCAAATTAACCTTGCTGTCACAACAGCCATCAAAAAGTGCCCTGCTCAGTGCTAAACCTTGGAGATTGGAAGTATGTTGAATTGTGGCCTTCTGCTATAAATGTATTGTGGTTTGTAGTACACCTTCCTACATGCTTTTACATTGGTTGTTGATTTTACAGAAGACTTCCAGTCAATAATCAAATTACTTTTGATTAAAATTGATTGATATTATTGATGTCATTGAAGTGATGGTTGGTGGTTACATATCCTCATATTTCCTGCCTAGTAAGAAGAAAAAGATTATTAGTCTGCCACTGCTAGCCAGAATATATTCCAATTGAAGTATCTTGCACTCAAATGTTTGCTGCCAAGTAAAACAAACTGCCATTACAGAAATGCTGTACTTCAGTGTCTTGTTTCCTTCCAAAGAAGTGCTACTTGGGTTAAAGACGCCAGGGCCATCATGTTGATTTGCTTGACTGCACAAAATGTACTCGTCTGGCTGGGAAACAGAAACTCATTTAGTATTCATGGTGAAAGTCCTCCACAGCCTCAACGCTAATATCTCTAATGAGCATCCCCTTCACACACACTGGAAATAACAAGGACAGCTCTACACATGTGAGCGCCAGTCAGGCCCGGAGCCAGGAGAAAATACAGAGGGGTGCAATTTCAATCCAAAAAAAATACATTGCACTGCAGGCCATTTGGGGGTGCACCCCCATAGCGCCAGGCCCGGTGCCAGTCACTCGAGAATTACTGCCATCAAACTGGAAATGCTTCTGAACGTGCACAAAAAGCAACTGTGCATTTCTATAGTATGCTTTAAGCCGATATGGACATGATAAAAGTCATTATTTAAGTGCTAAATGTGTTTTGGATGCCATCGCTTCAGATGTGAGAGGAACTGCTATGTGTTGACTTCCGATTGACCAATCAAATTGCCAAAAGATTTTAGATTGGCCAATTGAAGCAAGCCTCGTTAGCTTTGGGCAATTTTGGTCAATCTGGAATCTTTAACAGTGACAGTTATGAGATGTTAATGGTATTAGCAGCAGTAAACTATTTGTGTCTTTCATTTGGAAGAATGTAATTGAAGTTCCCGGGTGCAAGGTCAATTGTCTCGTATCTGTCCCCTGGTGAGGAATTTCCGCACGTTTTAGCCAGCTAATTGAATCAACCAAAAAATCTCCATACAGAATAATGCTCTGACAAATGTGGTGTTGCATAGCAACAAAAGTGATGCAGTATTTCCTCTTTCATGCATCTTTTTTCCCCCTCTCATCTATGTGCAACAGTCTCAGATGTGTGAAAACGACAGCGGGTGCAGGGCTACGGTGTGACCAAAGCCTTGAGGGAGCTTAAAATGTCCTTTAAAATGCCCAACAACTGTGTCTCCAGAGTGGATAAGGGGACGGACTATGAGGGAAACCCATCAACCAGGCTCATCCGATTTCTATTACAGGCCCGGGCCCCGGAGGAATGCCACTCCAGCCCGGTCTGAGGTTGATTGAGATTGACATAGAAGCAATGACCAAAATACTATGAAATTGTTCTCTGTTTTCACCATTTCATTTAAACAATTTAAATAACTTGAACTTAACTGAATGTACCTGTTTCCAGACCCTGAATCCCTGCCCACCATAAAAATCTGATACTCGGCATGGATTTTCACAGAGACAATCACATACAGAAATATCAGCTCTAAAATCAACAACAGCAACTTGTGGAATCTTAGTGTTTGGTTTAGGTGCGAGCAACCCCGGCCAGTGTCTGAAAACGGAAGAAACTTCACACTGAATTATGAAGAAGTGAAATTAAATAAAAATTCAGGATGATCATTAGGCTTGCTTTGGATTGGAGCAAGACAGAATGGGTGCCTTGGGCATCTAAGGAAGAAAAAGAGAGAGGGAGAAAATATAGCCGCCAAAAAAGCAGGCATGACATTGGTCAAGTTCACGAACTAGACCACCCTGTGTGTGGCCAGCAGGTGTGGACTGAGCGACAGCATCATCACGCAGCGTCATGCTCAAATGTGACCATGAGGTCGAATAAAGTAAGGTGAAATGAAATATCAAGTCAACACTGTGCTACAGTGAGTATCACTTGCTGGATTATCTCTTGAGTATTTTAACCTACGGATGCCTTGTGCATCATGTTTCCAGCACAGTGTAAGTGCACGATTGCAGACAGCAAGCATGTAAACCAACATGGGGTGTAAGGATCCACTCAAATAATGTCTCAGCTTTCCTCCTTCTCCTCACCTGCTCTCCTTTTCTGGTGGAGAGGATTGAGAGAAGGAGACATGATATTGGGGTCTCTATTATTGGGGGCAACATTTAATTAAACTCAGTTATAATACAATGGGATTAAGTGGTAGGCTAGTACATTGCACATTGATTGTACTGTGCGTTCAAATCGGATGTTTAATTGGTTTGCACTGCCCCTGCGTGTAAACCTACTTAAGGCTAATTGTACTCTATATGGTCCATAAACATTGCGTGTATTTCAGTATACTCCTGCGTAAACTGTCAAGTACAAGGTGGGCATTTACGGCCATTTCTCTCAATGTATTTATTATCTATTCCTTTGTGAAGAAGCCGGCTACTGCGGTCGTTGAATCAATTGTACCACGTTTCAATGACATATTATAAATGACTAAATAAGCTTTCTTTGGTCGAAACTGAAGCAGAAACAGTATTCATTTGAGGGGACCCCAGACAAGTTTAGCTCAAAATCTTACCAAAAACAAAGTTGTCTTACCCTTTATGTGCTGAATGAAGAGTGACTTTAAGACAACTGGGAGGTGATGAAGGTTCAAAATAGACGTTGAGTCCGTAATGTCAAGCAGTATTGGTCAAAATTCGCAGTTTACTATAAGTACGAGCGGCAGGCTACGGCTGCGCATCCTTTACCCCAACGGTCATTTAACGGTTCTGTCGGCAGCAAGGAAATCGCGAGCATTTTACGCAGTTCCCCGCGCGCGTACTACAGTAGAGCGTGGTTCGGCTGATGCGCTTCACAACTCTCGCTCTCCCCTTCTTTCAGCTCGCGCATTGTCACCGTCACGTGACCGTGCCCCCACGGTCCAACGCTCTCCGCGCACACACGCACACGGGCGCGCGCGCACACACAGACACACAGGCAATGTGTGAAAACTAATAGCCCTTGCTCAGATGCTGTGAGATCTGTCGTATTAAGGCCTACACGTACATATATGTTTGTTGTTTTTTTTGTTTACATTCTTTTCAGGTTTTTTTCAGTTTTTATCAGTTAACGATGTATGTCTGCATGTATGGCGCGTTTCAAATCCACGTGTTTAAATTTAGCATGCGGGCTAGCTAGGCCTACTCTGTCTTTCTGTTTTTCTTAAAGAGTGCCTTCTGAGATGATGTGGCCGCTTCATAAGTGCAGTAGGAATTGATTTAGTGCAACGGTGCCATCGCCCGGATAAACTGTATGTGTCATTAGGCCTACTGGAAAAAAGAATTGATTTCCAGCCATTACCTTGTAACTGATATAAACATAATCATCATCTTCAAGACTGTAGCCTGAAGGAGCCGTGACCTCAGTACAATCTGTCTTGCCCCTTCCATTCTTTCAACCAACCTGGGCCATGTAATGACTCTATTTCCCAGGCAGACCCGCTCAGCTCATCCATCATTTGTTTCATTGTTGTAAGCCTATGTCCACCATGGCTGAGCTGCGTTTGGCTCCATAACTCTTTATTCACATGCACTGACGTGTGATAGCCTATTTGCTCCTGGTACCTGGGCAAAGATTTCAAAATGGATGTGAAAACCATGTCCATTCACCGTGTCCATCATCACCTCTGCTACTTTCATTCACCACTGGCCCCCTCATTGATGAAAGCCTTTTATGTGTGACTTAAAATGTCAGTTTTGCAATATGTCTATAGGCTACGCCATAGGCGTACGCTCAAACAAAGACCGAGGAAGAATGTTATGCTAATTAAAACGCAGGTGGGGGGGATAGCTCTCAACCCCCTGCTGTGAGGTGTTATGTGCACGCTCCCATCGCAGTGTGCAGCAAATGCAGATCACATATCAAATGTCTACGCTTCCTCTGCTCCTGCATTTTCTGCATGTACAGCAGCAGGAAATACCAGGAAGATTAATTAGTTTTATCAGTGGTACTGTCAACCTGCGTTTGAAACAACGACCGTTACGGCCTCCCACTTATACAACAACAGATGCCAACATATGGCATATTGTCCTGTCACTGTAACGCGGCACAGATTCCCTGTTCTGCTGACTGTGTGTGTGCGACAATGCACATTGAAAGCCCTATACCCGGGTCCATGGGCCTTATTCCCCTCCTCTGTAGGGAAGACCTTGAGTGTCTCGTAATGTACGGTGAGGCCGTTACTGGGGAACGCACAGTGGGATGTAGCCCTTGAATCAGAATATTCACAAGGTCTGTCATGTAAAAGGATTTTTTTGAGTGATCACAGTAATATGCTCTTTTACCATCATTATCATCTAAAAATGGAGCCGGTGGGATGTGTGCGTTTGTGTGTGTGTTCATGTGCGTGTACGCACATATCCGTGTGTGTGTGTGTGTGTGTGTGTGGTCTTATAATCCATCCAGATTCAGAGCAGCTCTGTCTCTGTCCTGAGGCGGTGTAGCTCACTGTGTCCTCTCATTATTACTGTTGTATGGTTCCTATCCAGCTCTTCAACCTCACCCTCTATCCTTCTGTCTATGGTTAAAATCTATACATCTAATCTATCCTATATGTGATTTCATTTAGTCTCGATAACGATATTCATCACAATATAGCATGTTTTCTGGTAAATCAATAAATAAATAGTCTATTTAAAATAACCACATGGTAGACCTTATTTTTGTATACTCCTGTGTGACTTAAATACTTACTGAGTATTTTCTCATTTTATTAAGAACTACAAACTACAGACACACCTATCAATACAGACTCCGTTCCCCCTGCCTCTCCTCTCATCTCTGCACAGAGAGATCTATCAGAGTTAAAAACAGCTTTAGAAACCCAGCAAAGTATGTCTGACCCAAAGAAAAACAAGAACAATCGACCTGGTGTTAACGTACAGAACTGAATCTCGAGTGAGGATCGTCTACTACTACTACGCTCGCTTCCTTCCTCTCACTTACGTTTCTCTTGGCTTCACCTTCTGGGTGTGAAGGTTTCGGAGATCAATACCAAAGCGCAAGTTCATGTGGAGTTCATGTGAAACTAACCTAAACAGAGTGTTTTTTACAACTCCTCCTGAAGCAACATTGAGTGATTCTAACTCTCTGCTCAGTATGCCTCTCCTCTTGCACATTTCACAATAACCTCCTAAACTGTATTTCCCATGACAGAGGTCAACCGTGAAGCGATTCCCCACCATGGTCGTGCCAATTCAAGCCCCCCCGGGCTGAGCAATGCATATTGACTTCAGGAGTGTCCAAAGCCAATTAAAAGCAAAGCATTCCCCACTCTATTGTCATGAGCCAGCTGGTTATTAGATTGCGAAGGACGGGGACAATTGAATTTCCAGAGATCATCGATTGACAGCGGGAGCAGAGGTCAGAGGTTGTGCGCGTGGATGAATGTCCTTCGTTTTGTGAGGTGTGCTGCTCAAGACGAAAGACTTCCAATCACTATTATGTATGTCAGTAAGAGCAGTGTGGTCACGCTTCAAATTCCACACAGCAAATACCACATACCTTCAAACACATACTGTATATAGTATGTACAGTATATGTAGTAATATCTACATCTAAAAGTGTTTCATAATTATCTTACCTTATTTTCATTCAAGATACAATGACCCCGAAACAGCAGTGTGTCATGTATTTTTTGGGGGGGATTTAATTATGATTTATTGATAATACTTTTGGAAATAGATGTATAATGCCGCAGTGAGAAAGGCAAGCTTTTTGAGCATGCCTCTCAGACACTGTGAATGATGTCATCCAGAATCCTATTCATGGCCAACTTAAACATTGATGATCTCCCTTGGAACTGCAAGGGTGTTGTCAACCATGGAATTAAAACAACATTTCCCACAGCACTACACAGGAATTATTAAATAAACAAAACTATACAGATAACAGAAGACTTTGTTGTCAGATTGAGTGTGATTTCATCACGATTTCGAAGCTTTTAAATGCGCAACAAAAACTCATCGCTCTGTCGCACATTTTTCAATTCAGCGTGCACAAAAACATGTGAATCTTGAATCTTGATTAAGTTGTTTCCATCGACTTAAGCAAAGTAATTTCACCTGGTACACAATAAGTAACCCATGGAATTCTACAGTAACTACAAATGAATATAATATTACAAATAATACTAATAATATGAATATACTTTTCAGAAGATGTCTACGAGTTTCACGTTGATACACAGATCTGGCACACTGGCTCATCATTCAAAACACAAGTGACACAAGTATTGTACTGAAGCCCTGCTAGCTGAAGTGTGGCTAGATGTGTGAGTCATGTATATACTCATATAAGGCCAGAGCGTTGCTTCTCGAAACCAAAGAACACTTCCCCTCCTCGCTTGTTCCAGTAATAGACCCCGCTCTTGAAAAGACAGGATGTGAGCATGCTCGGTAGCAAAAGCCAGATATGTTGAGAGGGTAGCTGCGAATATTTATAGTATTATTCCTTCTCTTCCCACAAAAAACCATGATGGTTGAATCAGCATTGCCGCCTTGCCACTGGGCCGGCCCCTTTCAATTGTTTTATGAAAAACTCTTGATGATCATTTACACAGCACGATAAATTACTACCTGGCTTCTTTCTCTGGCTAGCGGAGGATGGATTATCTCTCCATAGCACATTCACACATTACGCCCTCCATTTTGGATCTTGATTGGTAGTTTTTTTTCATGTCTTTGTTAAACATGTTTTGTTATTGCCACTTTCATGTCTAGCTGGTTTTCTTTGGACATCTATTTTTCATCAATTGTTGTGTCGCTCGACCCTGGCATTAACCCTGCCAGGGTTAGGTGATCGATTCCCACCCACGCTAAGAATGTGTGCACTCACAGTAATGTTAGATATATTAGATACATTGAGATAAATGCATCCAATTGGTTGGAACTTCTGCAACTTCTCCAGGTTAAAAGTTATTCCTCTGCCAAGAGAGGGATAACTCTACAGTCGCGGAAGGCGTTTCCAGTCAACACACCTTGCGTTTAGTGTGGTGCGCGTCCAATCAATTCCCCTACACAGGAGAGCAATAATTCCCGCCCACGTCTGTTCCGTTAGGGCGACAGTAGCTCAGTGGGTAGAGCGGTTGTCTGGCAACCGGAAGGTTGCTGGTTCGATCCTCCGGCTCCGCCTAGCTAATTGTCGAGGTGTCCTTGAGCAAGACACCTAACCCTAACTGCTCCTGACGAGCTGGTTGTTACCTTGCATGGTTGACACTGCCGTCGGTGGGTGAATGTGAGACAAATGTAAAGCGCTTTGGATAAAAGCGCTATATAAATGCAGTCCATTTACCATTTTACATCGAAGAATAGCTGGTGATGAACACAGCGTTGCTGGCTTAAATACACGACGGAGGACGAGAGGCGATGGGGAGACGGTGTGGGAGGAACACCAGCTTTTGAGAGCATAAGAGACAGCCTGGCCATCGCGCCTCCAGACCAACACAATAGTCCTGAGAACAATGTCCACGCGTTGCTTCGACCCTGGAATAATCGAAGAAGAAGAATGTAAAGATAACAACTCGTTCTCAGGATCATCACATGCAGGAAATCATCTTCTTCCACTGATGATAGTATTGTGCCTTGAAATTGGAGAGAGAGACAGAGAGAGAGAGGACAGAGTGGAGGAAAGAGAGAGGTGGTCATGGTGGTGGTGGTGACTGATGCTCAGTGAAGGCTACAGATCGATACGACCTGCTTTAATCCCGTTTCATCTGGTTTCATCTGGACTGCTGCAGGGATCAACCAATGAGCCAAATACAAAAGCGCGACACCTCCAGTATTGGAACATGAGTCTATTAAGGAAAACACAGTGTGTGTGTGTGTGCCTGTGTGTGTGTGTGTGTGTGTTTGTATGTGTGTGTGTATGACACGTGTGCATGCATGCATGTCTCATGTATGTCCCCTCTGTCTCATGCATGTCCCCTCTCTCTATTGCTCTTTCTCCCTCTCTCATCTCTCCCCCCCTCTCTCTTCTCCCCTCCCCCTCTCTCTCCCTCCAAC